>VWZZ01003963.1:780470-795148 GCA_013399095.1 Psophia crepitans | reverse complement strand
AAACAAACAAACAAACAAACAAAAAACCAGAAACAAAAGATGTGGATACTGACAGGACAAATTTCTATCCAAAAGGTTAACATGTCAGAAACTTAGCGGCTATAGTCATGCAATATAAATATTTGGTAAATTTAGCAGCAGAGTGCCACCAGCTCCCCTTAGAATAAGATTGTCACTTGCACAAAACAAAGCAGAAAAAGGTATACCACTGGTATTTTTTTCAAGAGTCATGATTAAAAGCATCAACAGGCTTCATCCCTACTATGTAAAAATAAAGTCTGGCAGACAATACTCTTTCTTGGGGTGGGTGATGGGAAGACTTATTACATCATCTCAGGAAATCATGGGTGGTTTTTCCCATTGATACAACTCTAGGGTCTGCTATTCCTTCAGAAACAGTCCTGCTAGGAAGACAATAGCCAGGCCCCACTAACAATTCAAATTTATTTTGTCTTACCTAGCACAATCATTTTGACGATTTTAAATCAAAACAACACCTGAGTGAATTTACTTTCACACTGATGTTTCTTGAGACAGTCGGAGCTTATGTACCAGTTAGTAGCTGCTAACAAATGAAGACAAACTCTTCCCAGATAGTCCCAAATCCCCACTACTCTTGCCTGCTTACCTCTCCAGCCAGCTCCAGCAGCTGTCCCATTACAAAGAAAGCCAGTTCAAAGCATCACAGCTAACCATATTAGTTAGAGAACTATCTAGCAAAAAAAAAAAAAGTATTCTTTTCTGCCAGGTTATCAATCAGATGAGCACCACAGACTGCACAAGGGATATGACTTTAACTGCATCCTATTCTACATTTCCAAAATTTCAGAACTAGTGTCAGCCACTTTATGTTTAAAGCATGATTTATTGTTCTCTTGCTGCAAACTAACAGACTGATTAAACTTCTTTATATTCCATTGCAGTTTCTTTTTTAATAGCTTCACGTTTATGTCATCAGTGAACTTTCATACCTACCACACACAAAAAATCCCATAGGCTATTACTAATTAAGGGCATTAAAGAAAATGTCAACATTATAAACATTCATCTAAACACAAACCACAGATTTTGAATATGCTTCTCACGTAAGAATTCTCAGCAGGATCTACTTCCACTATCACCTCTCGTGCACAAAGTGTGATATGCCTTTGACACAGCTCTAAAAAGAAAGAAATACTGTTTCTAAACTGAAGTGTAATAGAATTCTTCATGAGAAATGTTTATTATATTCTTAAAATTGACCATTTTCAATAAAATCTCTGACCATAAAAAGAGCCTAACGTACTATACATCTCAATGATCCCTATTAGCAGATTAGATATGTCACCCTTTGTGTAGAGAGTTTCCTGCAGTTATTTTATGATAAGTAGACGAGGCTTTTTCTGGCATGCATATTTTTTATTATTATTGTTTATTTATCTTAAATAAAGTAATGCAGAAACAGTAATTATATTGGGGGAAGGGGAATAAAGCACTGTGTGGATTTCAGGGATTCACCATCTGAAAGCTTTTATTCTTCCACAGTGAAGGAAAGTTATGACCTTTGACATGTGGCCATGGTGCCAAAGAAACTGCTCATAAATGTGTGTCAGTAAAGAAGCAAAAATCAATAAATTCATTTAATCCAGTGAACTACTATGTAGTGACACACAATATATTTTAAAGAGCCAACTGCTCTACTCTTTCTCTCAAAAGACAAAAAGTTTATGTAATGGATTTTTTTATATTTAATTTTTTGAAGGTTTTACAATCTTAATATTATCTTTGACTCATTAATAAATATTTTAGTCAGCTGTGACACAATTTGTTAGTACAGTCACTCCTGTTTGAAAGATCCCTGATACAGTTGGATTCAGGTAGCACAATAGGAACACTAGCAGGTGGGCAGGTATCCTATTAACAACCTCCACCATTGTTAGAGATCACTATCCACAGGAATCAAACACAGGCAGGTGTTAAAAGTGTCTATTTTTTCCACACTGGATGTCTCAAGAGCAGAACGAATAAGATATCATTCATCATTCCAAACACAGTAATTTTAAAAGACAAGAGTGAAGCACTGCTCTGCAACATTTACTATAAAGGCTTTCAACAAAGCATTTGGTCATCTACCACGTATTTTATGTGAATCAGCAATAAGTAACATCAGGAAAAGATGATGATCATTAGAACCAAGTACTAAATGTCGTGTGCTGAGAACATCACAAAACTCCCATCAATGCTACCAAGAATTCCACAGTTAATTTCTTGTGCACTGTATCAATGCTTACATCTCCTAATGTTTAGTATATCCAAATTCCAAACACTGGTAAAAATAATTATTGTTAGAAATAAAGTTTATACCCTTAAAAGAAAGAAAAGGAAAAAAGAAGAAAATTTACTAAGTGGAATAAACAAAAAATTCGTATTAATTAGAAAAAAAAACCAAACCAAAACAATCCCCATATCCAATTACGTCTCCACTTCTTAAATAAATGAAATACTAATTTTGAGAGCAGAGGCTAATGCATCTGAATATGAACTCACATGTACTGCTTCCACAAGCTCCTGTGCACAGAGCGCGGGATTTACATTATGATCATTTAGACAATAGCTTGTTCGTGTGACAAAATTGAGCTGCCTTCAGCTGCACAGACTGGCTGAACAAATAAAAGTAGTATCCACTTTCAACCTCTATTGAAGATCAATGATAAATCTGCTTGCAAACTGTGGGCCACAGGGTTGCTTGCATAAATAAGCATTAAAAGGAAGATGAAAAGAAGAGCTGGTCATATGCTCACTTATGCTTTTGGGGAGGGGTTAGTGGAAGGAAGTTCATCCTTGTAATTTGGGACACACTACGTACAAAGTTTCTCTCTCCTCAGGCAAAATGACAGAGTCGTGCCAGAACTCCCAGAAAATATTTCCAGCTAACATCAATTTGCTGGATGTCACAGACAAATTTAATGAACAAAATGATAAATGTCTGTCAATGGCTTCATAAAGTCAATGAATTCTCATTACAAAGAACATACATAATGCCCAGCTCTGCCTGAGGCACATGTTACAGTTATTAAGAGATCTAGATATGGACAGTGAAATGGTAATTTAACAATTTACACAAGTTAATTTGCTGATAAGTTACCTAAACAATTATTAATGTTAAGATTGTACAAGCAGGAGTAAGCAGAAAAAAATTTTCAACTATACTTCACGTTCAAAGACCTTAAGATTAAGTTTAAATTTTCTTCAAAAACATAATGGTTTGTTTGATAACTTCCAATTGGAGTAAGTCGTAAAGCAAAAGACACCACAATGTAACACTGAGCTATTTTTACGGTACATTATAATGGCTATCAAACCAGCTTTTTCTTATTCATAACTATTATCTGATTTTGAAGTGACAGCCAGACCACTTGATACAAGATATTACACTTCTGTTAAATCATTTTTACCTCATCTAAATTTGGGGTCAAAACTGACCTCACAAGTATCTTATGACACTTCCCTCTTCTGCCACAGCTGTGAAAATAAGCTCCACTGGAAAACAGTCATCAGACAACACTAAGAAACCAGGGGTCACCAGAAGCAGTTTTGCAAATACAAACCAATGATATAGCATATATGTGGCAATTTATAAAGAGAAAAATGCAGCAAAACCAGCCTGTGCCTGACATGAAAAAGAGAAAAGAGGGGGAACATAGAAGAGGACACAAATGATGTGAATTTTAAGTAGTAGAACAGATCAGCAAAGAAATGAAAAGCTTTTCCATATGATCCTTTTTCCTCTCTGTTTTAAGGTACACAGGAAATGAGTGTCTCTCAATAAAGCTTAAAAGAACTGGACATTCCACTTTGTAATTTTAGTGGGAGAAGCACTGCTACTTCACATGAGAAACTCACGTTGCACCAGTTGAGGAGATACAGAATAAGTTATTTTTCTAATCCTATTTTATCTTGTTTTGTCTTTAATCTGAAATAGCTCAAAGGAAAGAAAAAAAAAAAAAAAAAAGAATCAAATCTCAAAACCTTCTTGACTAGAAGATTCAGAGAGATCTTTGGTGTAATTAAGATTTTAAAAGTAAGTTATATGTATTTGTCAGGGTGTCCGAAGATGAGCTAGTACACATGGTAAAATTACACTGATTAATTAAAAATCCGGCATATTTTCTATTGCTTTAATTCTTAACAATTTGCCAGTGATACCATTAAGACATGAGGGTTTTGCACGAGAAATTCTGATCTACTGGAATGAGAACAACGTAATCAATGTGAACAAGATTATTACCTGAAGACACTAAAAATTACATATGAAGATGCAGAGTGACTTCTGTCCATTAAATCTCCTCTTTTGCAACATTCATGCATCACTATATACACAATATACAGCACAAGCTGTAAAGACTTAGTTTAACTGCCTCCCAGTTAAGTATTAAAAGAACACCAGATGACACGTTTAATGCTTGTAATAACTTTTACGTACTCCTTAGTCAGGTGATTACTTCTTTCAAAATTGTCTCTCACACGCAAATCATTTCAAAATGGAACTACTGCACCTCAGAGCTAAAGAGCAAACTTCCAATACACATGCTCCTAAACCAAGGCAAATCATTGCTATTATTACATTCAAAATCATAGTTTTAGCATGCTGTGAGGCTAGAGGATTGGGACAAGGTAAGTTTTGCTGTTTTGCCATCAATATACCACTCAGTGTAGCCCAGAGCTGGAGACAAACTCTTTTCTCCTTTCTAAAATACTGTATTCATCCCACCTAAAGCTGTGATTCAGAAGTCTGCCAGTTTTGGACAGAACCGTAAACAGAATGGAATATGTTGCCCATGCCAACATTTACTTAAACAAGGGCTTGGCAAAGTTGTTTCACATCTGAATAAAGATGTAGTGGCAAGCACTACATCCAAACACAGTTCGTGTCAATGGCTGAAGAGATCATTTGCTCATTTTCTACCACTGAAAAAAATTGGTAAAACTCAAGTCAAAGTGTAAGGTCTTCAGAAGAAATGTTGATCATTCTTGTTTATGGAAGGGAATGCTGAGATTTTATTTTTTTTTTTAATGCTGACTTAACTGAGCAGATAGCTGTATTTTCTCATGTAGCAATGTACCTCAAAAATGGCCACTGAGAGAACAGTTTACTGTCTACTGAGGTATCCAAAGGCAGGGCTTCCATGCTTGCAGATTATTAAACATTTTTTGCATACTTTTGTGGAAGAGAGGCCTTGCACTTTGGATTTTCAGTTTTTCAAGGTGTTTTTTTATTGGCTTTGCTTTTTTTCTTTTATTTTTTTAGAAAAACAATTCCTTGGTTTATGTTACACAAGGTAAAATTACATGACCTGGCTGTTTCTTGTACATTCATTCTTTTAAACCCAGATTTCGTGACAGGAAGAAATATCCCAGGTGAAAATATTAAAGGTGCATTTCTTTTCTACTTTCCTTTCATTTCTCAAGATCACCTGTGATACTTTCATCAAACAAACCCCTACAGCCACAGGGATGTAGGATGTGGGTGGCACCCTTGTGCCTTCATGCTCTTTCCCTGTATTAACAAATCTAGACAGTAAGGACAGGTTTCCAGAAGGAGCCGGGACAGAGCACATGACATATTCTGTGAGCCTCGCAAGCCTCCACGCCCATGACTGCAAGAAACTCTACTTAATGAGGTTTCTACCTGTTTTCTAGTTTTATGACTAGAGTTCTTTTATAACTAAAGTTCTTGTCTGTTCTCAATTTTGCTAGAACACTGCAATCAATGTATTTCCGTATGTTTCATGTTCCTTTGTAATTCCTTTCCTTAAAACTTTGCCTATGTACAGAAACAACTTCATAAGTTCATTTTCAAATAATTTGTGCAAATAAGTGCGTATTCTTACTACCTTTAGTCAGGAGAGGAAATCAATTTGTGCAGGTATAAATGTAAGAACCACAATTACGGAAGATTAAATAACTGTACTCCTTGCTGACTTTCTCTCTTCCCAGTAGTTCAGTCCCCAGTAACCCTTCCAGAGAAGGTGAAGTAGTATCTTCGTACATTGCAACTTTTGCCTCAAATTAATGATTAAACTCTGATAACTGCTTTGGGTATAAAGCTTGTTGCCAGTGTTTCCTATGTCTTTTATAACGCATTCATTTTTAATATTTCATTCCTCATGCTGCATTCTACTGCTCCAACATCCAGTGAGAAGGTCCTCACTGAATACTATCCCAATTGCTACAATGAAGTGTTCAGGCTATAACCAAATGTAACTTCCTCACGCTTAATTACTGAAAAATTTACAGAGTTTTCCTGTTAGCTGAACTCAGACAACACCGTGACCACAGCAGGAGTTTTAAAAGCTGTTTAGGGTAACAGTGGCACAGAAATGCTTGGTCAACCTGAAACCTTTAACCCATAAAATACAAAGACTGCGCATTCTGGCATTTGTCAGTTATGATAATAAGAATCTAAGTGAACGTCATGAGCACACAGCAGACCTAAGTGCACCTGGGGGGGATGATACCTAAATCCTATTCACCTAAGCTGCAGATGCACTGATGTGTCAGAAACCTCCTACCAGAAGCTCAACAGAGATGGACAATTGAGAAACAAGCAGTTTGGAACAGGGCCTCGAGATAACTGTACTATCCAGATGACACACAGTTTGTTTTGCTTTTATGAACATTCATGCTGTTAAAAACAAAACAAAAAAAATCCACTTCCACTCACCTAAGGAGATCAAATTTGATTTAAAAAACCCACAAACAAAACCAGAATTACTGTTAAAACTTACAAAACAAAGTAAAAGCAGTAAAGAAAATCTGTCTAGTACTGCTTATTTACCTTTCCTTCTAATACATTAGGAAGGCCACCACGCTCCAAAACTTTTACATACAGAAAAAATAACACAGAAGAGGAGGTTACAATAATTTCACAAAGTCACAGACAAACCCTTCACACTCCAGTAGTTTCATAACCATCTACTTCCTATGTCTGCTGTTTATCACCATCTATTAAAAAAGTAACATTTTCATCCATACAGACAAAAAATGTTGCCACTATAGATGTAGGTTTTGGAAGGCTGCCAGATGGATTTCTAACTCCCAACACAGATCTCAGTGGGATTTTTTTTTTCCCCTCCTCTAACTCAATTGCAGAGACAATCAACTTTAAAATGCAGACACTGCTTAAAATGCTGCTGCTAAAAAGCTACATAGAGGTTGACCCCAGTAACTAATGTTGACCATACAACCTACACTTACTCAACAAAATGTGGAGACTTGACATTGTTGATTACTTTTTCACTTAGGTGGTGATTACCAGTTATAAAGACTGGAAGCAATCAATCCCAATTTAACAGCTGGGCCTATTGATGAAACAAACAAAAAAAAAGCAAAACTAAACAAAAGATTATGTCCACAATTTTGGAGATAAGATGTGGAAAAATATGAAGTCCTGAGGAAAACACACAAAAAAACTAAGCACAAATTTGTCCAACAATGGAAATGACCATATTTCTGTAGGAAAATGCTTAGTAACTTTTAAATTCTTCCTCCAAGATTCTCTTTTATCATTGTCTTAAATTGTTCTGCACACCATCAATAGCCACAGCTGTTAAATTGTGAAGACGTGACAACAAGTCTCTAGGCAAACAACTGCTCAGAGTGAGATCCTTTTCTTTAGGATAATCAGAGCTGGCTGACAAAAGGGGGCCTTACTGAATGCCTTTTCAACAATTTCTACACCAAGAAATGCAGAGAAAGAGGGAGGGGGAAGAAAAGGAGCAGTGGGGGGGAGCACCGCAGTGCAAGAACAGAACAGCATCCTTTGCTGCCGTACATTGCTTTGCGAAAGAAAAAATCTCGATAGTTTAGTACACATATTACACACACAGCTTAGGCCAGGTAAGAACTGAGTGCCTTTAGTCACAGCTCTGAACAGCTTCTAGCATGGTACTATATTTTCCTTCAACATTTGTCACATAGGTGAAGGTTTTATTAGCTACAGAGTACACTGCCAATAAGACTGAGCATTCCTTTAAAAAGAAGCTGGTAAAAACTTTATACATTATAAAGTTACGTGATAAAACCTAGTAAAAAAAAGTAATAGTTTTGGCTTTACTAGCTAGGAAGAGAAGCAAGGGCATGAAATGCCTCCGTTTGGCATTATGCTTGACACAAATTTGAAATTGAGGTGTTGAGGAAACCCATAAAATGCTTACTTCTCTAATATTGTGGTAGTGGAAACAAAATTGTTCATGTGCACTAAATAAAGTTTCATACACTTTTTTTGCCCTGGCAACAATATAAAAGCCCATCTCTCAGTCTGTGGAAGAGCTCTTACAAGTGCAGACCAGTCATTGCTGGAAGAATAGGGAATGCCCTAGTGCCAAAAAAAAAGTAACTAGTGGTTATGTCTTAAAAAGGTATTGACAATTTCTTCTGTAAAGGTGTTGCAGGAGTTCAGGTCAAAAGATGTCTGGAGGAGTTCTAGAGGAAAATCCTACAAGAAAAAGAGTTAAGAAGGAAAATATTTCCCAGTTTTCTTACTTCTTCAGTGTATCTCAGTTAAAGAACAACAACAAAAAATAATCTTACTGCTGCTCTTAACTTACCAACTGACATTACCAAATGAGACATTAAACATCCTCCTCCTGCCTTAATATTGGAATTGAAATGTGCCAAGGATCAGCCGTGTGCACTCTCAGCTTAGGAACAGATTCTCCTCTCAGGACATTCAAATCAACTAATCAAAGCAATAGCAGTAAGGTAGCACTTTTAAAAACCTAAAACAAGAGCTTCCTCAAACTGTCTGTAAACTACATCAGTTCTACAGCATTAAGACTTCACTATCTCTCTCAATACAAGACCATTGCCTACAACAGCCATTTGCCATTTCACTTCCACCTCAGTCAAAAGACATTTCTGTCCCCCAAAGTCATCCTTCCATCTCAGAATTTGTTCCTTTCTCCATTACTATTTAAAATAATTAAACATACTATTGAGATCTATACACATTTGGAAAATACCTGAAATGACAGGTTCCACACAAAACTACAACTATATTGTTAGACCACAGCTATTAATCCCTTCATTTAAGACAAGATACTACAATTAATTAAAAAAAAATAATAGCAGAAGGGAAATATTTTTGCCTATGCACATTCCACAGAGGCCGTAGTTTGATGAACACTTATTTTTGCAACAGTCTATGTTTCAGTAGCCTTCCTCTGTCCCCAGTAAGCCTTCCCACCTCCACATCACTCTTCTCAGTTATACCAGTGCAGACACCATGAGTGGCTCTGTGACAAACCACATCAGGGAACTCAGTTGGGCTAAACACCATCCTTTGTTTTAATTCTATTATTTTAACCCAGATCAGTTCCCTGTTCAGTTACCCAGGCATGCAGCTGTGCCCACACAAGGAAGGGCACAATGCAAAAGTGGGAACAAACAGCTGGAACTGCTAAGAAAACATGACTGTCACAGTACAGAAAAAGGCTCAGCTGAATGCACTCTGAAGTGCAAATATTTAAGAGCAGAGGAAAAGATGTTATTAGGATATCAAAACATAAATATTGCCAATTATTGGCACGACAGCGGAACCAGAAATCACCTTGCTGCCACAGCAGGTAAGCAAAATCACAAACTCTCCATAAAGCATAGCCTGCTAGCGTAAAATGCCCAGCGTTGCACAAACTGCAGTGCAGCATGCACACACAGTTTCTTTTCCTCCAGGAGCATGTTCCCAGAAACCTTCTGCTTGCATAACCTTTCACTCTTGTGAAATGTAGAAACCTGCACGTGAACAATTGGGCTTGCGTTTCCTGTAATTCATAAACATTAAAATCAATTCAGTCAAGTTATAAGATGAGAAAGGGTTATCTAGGAATGCTCCTACCCAGCTGTAGATACCCCATCCAACCACCTTAAGATTTCAGTTTCCACTTTTTGTGAAAAGGAAATAAACAACGAGCATCCTGTCCAATCACGGCCCAAAGCCCACGTTACTAGCTTCAGGACATGATCCACTTTCTCCATTTTTTCTTAATACTATCTCATAGGAAGTCTAGCTTTATTTTTAGACAAAATCTTAGTTAACTGTGTTTAAATAGCTGTAACTTAAAAATGCAGGAATAAAAAAAAAATTAAAAATCTCTGCTTGTTTATTTTTGGCTGATTCAAAGTTGTACTCCAGTCTAATTCCTTTTGTATTTTGTTAGAAGATATTTCTCTTAGCAGCATCGCAGCAGTAAGTTGAATTCTAGGTAAGTCATATTCTTCATTATTTTAATTTTAACTCCATGTGTTGCCTCACAAAGAACCACACAGGAACATACTCCTCTTCCCACGATGTCAAGTAGCCTGCTTTGGATGCAACTACAAGCATGTACTGAAACTAATACTTATTTTTACCTGAGCATTACCTCAGCCCCACAGTTTCCTTTAAAAAAATAGGGGGATCTCACCGAAAAAAAGCCCTAAATTAGTCAAATTCTTTTGTGCATGGATGAACAACAGGAAAGTAAAGCCTTGGGGCCTCTGGGGAGGAACCCTGTCCCTGCAGACCTACTCTGATGTGCTCAGGAGATAAGGCTCCATAGTGACACTTAAGGAAAGGCCTGCTCACATTTGAATTTCTGCATTCCTCAAGAACAATTCATGGCAATCACTAACTTTGCAGAGGAGCTACATGAAAGCTTTGGCCAATGAATGAGGGTCATCTGCTCTTTATCACAAGGGTAAACCTCATCCTGGCCAGTTTCTAACCTTTTAACCCTGTGAATTCTTAATTTGCACATGAATAATGGAATTCTTGCCAAGAGTGCAACCTTCAGTTTCCAGTTCCTAACTTTAGAAACCAAGACCTGATCTCCTTGTGTGTTCAAATCTTAAACTCTTGGACAGATTAAAGTTTTTGATTTCCAAATGCAACACTAAACATTACAATTCTGAAGCAAAAGATAAGCTTACTGGCAAAAGGTCTGACCAGGCAAAGTAAAAGAACATCCTCGCACCCTGCTGCTACCAGAGACTGAAGAGAGCATTTGCTTTCTTGCTCCAAAGAAAGAATGCCCATTTAATGCCTATTCTCCACCTGTTTAATATGTATAGTTCCTTCCGTACTCTGGCTACAAGGTAATTTGCCTTCACAGACACCGACAACTATTTCTAAACAAAATTATAAACCTACAAAATCCCCCACAAGACTTCAATTTATTTCACTTAAAACATCTGCAAAGCTCAATCAACTCATGATAGCAGACAGAAACACTGTAAAAAGGAAATATAAAACTAATTTTGAACATGTTTTAGGAGCTTCAAAATATAGTGATACAAATTACTGCCTTATTTCACAGCTCTACAGTAAAGATGGCATTCTGAAAATGGTCAGATTAAAATGACTAAAAATAAGAGAGTGCTGCATAGGATAACTTCATGTTTGGCCACTAGTTAACCACTTAACGCTAAGTCAACAACACCTACTGTGATCATCATGGATCCACTATCTCTTCCAGTTTTCTCCAACAGCCATAGGAAACCTTTCAAGTATTCAAAGAAGAAAAAGAGACCTTTTGTCACACTCTTGCAGGGGAAGGGAGAAAGAAAAAAGGGGGGAAAAAAAAAAAAGACAGACTGCAAAACAAGAGCCTCACTCCACAGCACGCAATTTATGGGTTCACAATGTTTCCTTGGTGAAAATCTTTCATTATCAAAAAAAAACCAAAACAAAATTATACCATCTTTCTTGTAAATAACATGCCTGCAAGAAACAAGCATTTATAAAAGTTCAGTACTACCTGAATAAAACCAGATACTACAAGTGTATTACTGTGCTGTACTACTATAGTGCTCTGTACTATTCCAGTTCTCCAATATTGAGCACAGAGCTTATCCCGCAATGTCTCAGATTTAAAATAGCCCTGAATTTTTCAGTCCTACACATAGAATCAATCAGCCATTGCTTTGCTTTATATTTATTAACAAGAACAACATTCCTATCCTCTTAACAAAGGTTTTCTTCAGTTTATTAATGGTGCTGACACTCTGAAATCTAATGATGTGAATTTAAATGTCAACAATATTAATACTTCATTTAAATTCAATTCAATTAAATACTTCATACAAAAGTATCCAAGAACTGCTTGGTCTATTAATCATGTATTTGAGTAAGATGCCATGACACAAAGTAATAAGTAGCCTTTTTTTTTTGTTAAATTGAGAGTTCACAGATCAGCATCTTACAGCATGTGAAAAACTCATCACTTACTTGGAGCCACCTGCTTCCAGGCTTTTTTTCAGCTGCTGAATGCTCTAGTTCACTTAACAAGGTATTTCACACCTTCCTGGGGTATCTTATGGACAGTTTTTATAATGAACTCAGAAGCACATAGGAAAAAAAAAATAATCTAACAAATGTTAACATCCAGGCATCTTTTTAAAGCTAAAGTACCAATTGTGTTAACTAGTTTCAGACTGAATTTGGTAAAACCTGCAACTTACAACTAATGTCAAGTTTCCATAGAGGTATCAGCACCACAGTTTTGTGTGACTTGCTACTGAGAATAGGGTTGAAGAGGTCAAAGGAAGCCTTTTCCTATTAGATTAAGTTCATCAGTTAAGTCCTATTATAGGGGAACATGAGAAGGCTACATAAACTGTATACTCTCTGTGTTATACTTTCTTTGAAATGACTCCACATACTTCTGGAAAGCAAAACAGATAGTGTTGCAGAAGCAGCCTACTGGCAAAGCTCTGCACGCCACTCAGTTCCTAACACACATCTCTTGCTCAATATGTTTAAAGATGCTAGGAAAACAGAGGGCAACACACACTGAGGGGTCAGACTGTTAAAGCCATAAAGGCACAACACACAACCTTCACCATTCATCCAGTAGCAGGGAATCACCCTAGAAACATGTCTCCCACTTTCTAGTGGAACCATGCAACAGGCCCTTATGGTTTGTTCCAGAGGACCATGAAGCAGTTCCAAAAGGGACAGCACCCACATCTGTTTGGCTGAACATACATGTCAAAAAAGCAAGAGCTTGGTAATTTAACCCTCACAGTTGCCCAGAAAACCTTTACACTACCAAAGACAGCCATCTCTATTATCATTCTGCCCTGCCCCAAGACAGCACAACACAGTCTTCAACTATTGAACAAGGAGTAATAATTTTTTTTTTAATTAGATACGTAGATAACCCTTGTAAGGCTGCCTGAACAGCACTTGAGAAACAAGATGCAGGACTTTTGTAGCAGGTTGCCAGCATGGCTCTGCATCACCACCCGCTCTGGAGACCAGTAACTCACATGAGCCACCCACACAAGGTGCCACTGCCCAAGAGGTCTCACAGGTGGCTGTGCCACTCCTGCCACATGGAAATGGAACTTGAAAAGGAGCCACTGCAAGTTTTGCTCATAGTCTGTACGCATTTAAAAAGAAAACAAAGGTTCTGCAGAATAGACTTGCTCTTTGCTTTTGTAACGTCTTTTCAGGTATGCAATCAAAATGATAGGTTGTGTGCTGCTCAGGGAACTGCTGTCACAAACTCAGGGGCAGGTTAATAAACAAGAGCTGGAACTTACTTGCTAGAGTGACGTGGCTTTTTTGACTGAGAATGGCTCCGTATTTGTTAAGAGCTAAGCATTGGTAAAATCCTTCATCAGACAGCTCTCCTTTCTTTCCTTCCACCTCACTGATATATAATGAGCCATTGGATAAAACGTAGATCCGTTCACTTTCAGATACTTTGCCTCCATTTTTCAGCCATGTAATGGTTATAGGAGCTTCACCACGGGCCTGGCAGTCTAAAACCACTGGATCCTTCCTTGAGACAGTAACGTCCTGAGGCTCTTTCAGAAAAAACAGTTCACTAAAGCACCACACTCCTAAGAGAGAGGAAAAAGAGATTTTGCCTGTAAGTATGGACAAGCAAGCTACTAGAGATTTTGCCTGTAAGTATAGATAAGCAAGTTACTAAGCACACGTACAAGCAGTAATTGTGCTGAACGCACGGCGCAAGGTAAAACGATCGTTTCTACAGGCTCCGAGGTGTCTCAGCCCTGAAAACTCTGGGAGAACTGGGGTACTGACTTCGAGTGGCGTGAAGCCATCATGCCGTAGAACACCCAGGCGTTCACCTCCTACTTTTCAAACGTGTTGCATCAAGAAGCTGGAGAACCAGAGCCTTAAACACCCGCGCAGCCACAACCACTGCTCAGCACAGGAGGCGCCGGGCGCCGAGGTGCGGTGAGCACGGTGACCCCGTGGGGCCGGCCGGGCGGCGGGCAGGGGGAGCCCCGCGGCTGCGGAGGCTGCCACACAGGTGCGACCGTTACTGCTGCCGGGGCAGCGCCGCCCAGGGAGCCGGGGCGCCCGAGCCGCTCGCTAATTTTACAAGCCTGCCAAAGGAGCCAGAGCGGGGCGAGTCGTAAAAAGCTAATTTTACAAGAAATCGTTAAGGGAAACCCCCTCGCAGGCAAGCGGAGGTGCCGCGAACCACCCGGCGCCCCTCACGGCCCGCCCGGGGGAGCCGCCCGGCCCTCTGAGGGCGCGAGCGCGTGACTAATTAACGGTCGCTCATCGCCTAACGCGGCGTGGGGAGATACCCGCCGCGCGCGCCCAGGAACGAGGTCCCCCGCGGCCCGCTCGCGCCCCCTGCCGGCGGGGCGGGACGCCCGGGACCCCACTCCGCACCGCC
>VWZZ01003963.1:768673-780130 GCA_013399095.1 Psophia crepitans | reverse complement strand
CACCATACGGGCCGGGCATGGCTGGGGGCGCTCGCCCGGGCTCCCCACGAGTGAGCGCCGGGGCTGCCCTGGAGACGCAGCCTCTCCCGGACGGCGGCGCCCCGCCAGCACCGGGACCACACCGGTAGCTCCCCACCGTGACAGCCCCGAGCCGGCCCGGCTCTGCCGGCTGCGGTGTTTCGCGGGCAGGGGCTGAGCCGCTCCCGGGACAGGGGCTGCCGGCCATGCCTTCCCCAGGGTGCACCGAGCCCCCGGACACCACGAGCGGCAGCGCTCTCCTCGCCGGCACGGCGAGCATCTGCAAAACGTGCACTCACCCAGACCCGGCTTTGCCAAAAGTCTGTGCTGGAAGCGGAGCTGCGCACATGGGGCATCCGCCCGGTGGAAGCGGTCAGCCCGAGGCCCACGCCGTGCCCAGTGCAGGTGCAGCACTGCCCAGGTTTGGCCAAGCATCCCCGCCCCCAGGTGAGACTGCCACGTTTCACACCCAGACGCATTTTTGAAACGTGAGAATGGGAACTGATCAGAAAGGGAGTGCTATTTTGTCAGTGGTTGTCACTAACCCCTTCATACAGCACCAAGAAACCCGCTTCCCAGTGGCCATGCAGGGCAGCACTCTGCTTCCAAACGTGATATACTCTTTACTCATCCGCAACAAAAAGCAACCGTAAGTTTACACCAAGCCAAAACAGAGCTTGCCAAAATGCAACCTAAACTGCAATCATGCTATCACCACCGTATGGACACTTTATAGGGGAGATCCCATGAAATCAAATATTTCCACTGCTATTTAAGCTTTCAGTGTCACCCATGATGTTACTCCATGCTTGCAGCCAGTGATTTCTAAGCTCTTTTTTGTCATTTCAGAGTTCTAGTTTCTAAAGTTACCACGTAGGAAGGCATCTTCTTACTCAGCAGATTTGCCCCCTGTTTGCGTTCATTGTGAGAGCTGCTGACTTCAGTGATAGGCAAGTTTTTACTGCTTTTTGTTCCTGCCAGCACTGCAAAGCTCACAGAGGTGGAAGCTGGCAGCCAAACTTGGTCCCTTCTGCTGCATCATCACTAGGAATGGCTACAGCCTCAGTCCGTCACTCACTGAAAGCCTTCAGGAGGAAATCAGAGCTATCTAAACACGGTATAAGCCATAGTTTGACCTATATCACCTTCCTTACTTGTCAAAAATACACAAGCAGAAGAATTGAGCTTGCTCTGATCTTAGCGTGAGTTTTCAGGAAAGGTAATTAGGAAAGATTTGCTTTACAGGCAAATCTGTTACCCAAAAGGCATCCAGGCAGTTTCACGGTCACTTTGCAGAACAGAACTGAACATGCACACTTTGGTGTCCAAACAGGAGTAAATACAGCAACAGGATCCACTTGACCCAGTATTTTTAAATTTTCCTCAGTGTTTTACTTTATTCAGTCACAAAAGTGTGGACTATGAAAAAAAAAGTGTAACTTGCAAGCAATTTTTAAATATTACTTTTGAGTATTAATGATTAAACATTCACTCTTTCTTGTGGCAAACTCACGACCTCCATTTGCAGCTCGTGCCGGTACTGTAATCTCTCCTGCTAAACTAGTTGATCAGGGTGACCTGAATTTGAGATTTCCTAGATGACCTCAGCACATCTAGAAGTCGAACACACCAGCAGGGAATGCATTATCCGGTAACATTTCTACACAATGTGCTTTGGTCAGTTGGTGGAGAGGTTGAAGCTCTCCCTGGTTAGATGTAATGTTATTTCCCTGCAGCCCTTCACTCGGTACAGCAGAGCGCTGCTTCCCAGAGGCACGAGTGAGTGGCTATGCTGGCTGTACTGCCCAGCACTGGACACCATCCCACCCATCCCAGGAGGGACACCTCCTCGCCCAATTCACCAGCCCTTTTTGAAGGAGGAGCTGGTCCTAGTGGACCAGGGGACAAAAGAAAACCTAAGAACAAGAGAGAGACAGAGAACAAGTTGTAGTCCTACTTTTGGGCTGGTTTCCATTAGCTGTGTCATCTGTGCTCACTGCTGTGTTCTGCTGTGGCAGGGAAATGGCTTTACTGTCTCCCTGGACTACACTGTGCCAGCAGGAGGTTTTGACTTGTAAGATCAAATGCAGTATCTGTCTTAAATGGCTTAACAAAGCAAAATGCTTCCTGTTGGAGCGCTCCTTGTGCCTGGATCTGGGCAGCTGCAAACACCAATATTTCCATTTTCACATTTCTGTTGAGGAAAACAAATAATAAATTCCTTACTAAAATGAAGCAGTCCTATAACTAGATAAGAATAAACTCTCCCTCCTTAATTTGTCAGAAGTCGTTATTTTAACACATTTTCCAGTAATTAATTGGATTAGAGAGAGTGCAAACTTGTGATAACATATCTAAATTCATACTTCTGATAAAGTATAAGCTGATAAACTCACTGAACCACAGCTTAAAGGCACTGCCAGCCATAACTTTGTCAAATTCACCGTGTTAGTAAATACAGAGCCAATAAACACCATTATCTCCTTGGCTAACCATCTCACAGAAGCATTATCTTGAGAAAGCCAGAATGGCAGTCCAGGATGAGTACAAGGTATTGCCAGCCAACACAAACAACGCTCTGCCTACTTTGCTGCAGGGCACCAATTTTTCTTCTGTCACCAACACAGACTGTTTTGCTTGACTTAATCTGTATTTTTGGCATATGTGGGAACCTGCAAACTTCCCCAGTTCTTTTCAAACCCATATAAACCCTTTTCTATGCTTTCTATTAGATTTTGGGGGTCTGCAAACACGCTGCACACATCTTTCAAAGAAATAACAACTTGTAATACTTCAGCAGTCAGTTCCTCAATGTCTTAAAACTCAAGTCAGTAGTAAGAGCTCTCTTTGAAGTGCTACCAACAGCTGGAATAACAGCATGCTGTCCAGGTTGCTGTAAGTAAATAACTTGATTTACCTCATGCTGCATTTCCTCCTCAGCCTTGGCAAGCCCCGTTTATATGTTTCCTGAAGAGAAAGATTTAAAAAAAATCAGATTGGCATGAACAGATCTAGCTCAGGGCTTTGCTTCACTGCTCTTCTGCAGGTGTGAGGGCAGCTGTCATCCAGGGCTGCTGAACTGGGCTTGGGCCGTAAAATCCAGAATTTTGGTCCCATTTTGAACCAGCAAGGAGAGAGAGGGACTTTCCAAAAGTGACTAAAGTCTCATGACCATGGTATTTACACACTTTCTCCAAAGTGTTAGCAGCGTCTCTAGAAAGGGAACTAATAGGAAGGCTTCTTCCCTGGGATGGAACATAGCAACTTCAGGAAAAGGAAAGAAGCTGAAAATTCACCTTTAACTGGAGCTTCCCAAGGTGAACTCTATATTTACAAGATCTCTGCAGCCACAAGCACAGGGTGGAGAATGTGGTTTCTTTCCAGGTTAGAATAAGATTATTCTGTTGTTAGACCATGTACATTTCTTTCAGTTTGAACCAGAAATAGTTCACTTTGGTCTGCGGTCAGTTTTGCACTGAGCATTTCAGCTTTACCTGAGAAAAAGAAAAGCATCACATTAGCATCCCTGTGGCCTGGGAAAAGCTGTCACAGCAGCACAGATGGTGTTTGGCAGGGCCACAAACTGCCTGAGCTGGGTGCTCATAAGCTGCCACATCCCGCCTGACCTAACAGCTCAGAGATGGGAAAGTGGTTTTGCCCACATGATCCATTCCTCCATTACAACTTTGCATGGCTCTGCTCTAAATACAGTAACATGGGACAGAAAAGGATAGGGGTGAGCACCCATGGGTGGGAAACAAGAGAGGTGGGGAAGAGAGCTGCTTACAGCAGTTTAAGTGTCCCCATTACCACATGTGCAATCACAACACTATCTGCAATTAGCTGCAGCCTACAAGAGGTGGTAGTTGGGTCCTGGAGCCCAAATCTATTTTCAAACTAACATATAACCATCGCCCCAGTCCCTGCGTTGCTCTCAGCACCACAGGCTCAACCCTTCTCTGCTCCCAGTGCCAGCCCCCAGCTCATCCTCCACCTCTGCCAGCAGGTCACTGCAGAAGCTGCCGGGTGTCACTGCTCGCGTGAGGAAAGCTGTAGCTATAGGCACCCAGGGTGGAGGAGAGGGTGCAATCACCATGAGCAGCTTAGCACGGCTGCAGCGGTATTGGAGCTGCAGTCATTTTTCAGAGCAGGCTGAGAGCAGTGGTAATTGCCGGAGCCCTATTAACTGCAGGGGAATTACGGCAATTTACACCGGTTCAGCTCTGCCTTCAGCCAGCAGAGTCCTCAAAACCCAGCTAACAGGCTGCCACGTCGCTGCACTCCCGGCAGGGTGTCATTACCCTTCTTCTCAGGGAAGTCCCTTTCTTCTTTACAGTTCTTGCTCTGAGCGGTTTTGATCTGGTGTCACTGTAGGCATGTTTAGACACTTTCCTGCTTCTCATGCCAAACTCCTGACCCAATTACAACTGTATTCACAGATTTACAATATGTTAAGCTAACTCTATTAAGACCCACCATACAAATGTTTACTTTCAGAACATTTGGTCGCTTAGTGGATTCTTGCTTCATTTTGACCCTGTGTACAGTTACCATCTCTGTTGCCTTCTCAAAGGCGATTCACTCCTTCCATGAGCAGATGGGGAAACACTACTTGGGCGAGCCCTTGGGATGCTAATGAACTTTCTCTCCAGGGAGTCTTCCTGTACAGGAAAAGCACACCTCATTGACAAGGGGATTTTAACACAGGTTTCATCTGGTTATAAACCAACAAACACTAAAGTGGAAGGAGTAATTATTTGCCACACTAGAGTTTTTGGTTTGTTTTGTTTTTTTTTTTTCCTTCCAACCACCTTTCATGATAGCACATCTCAGCCAAGTAGTTTTACAGTGCCCTGGAGGCAGCCTCTAGATGTTTACCCCCACCCCTGAAGACTCATCACACCAGAACGATGAGGGACCCTGCCACGAATTTCAGCAGGGATGAGAGGACACCCCAACATTCTCCCCTGTTGCTGGACATAACCCTGGAGTAACCTCACAGGGATTTGGCACAGTGTGTTTCCTCGATCTCCCATGCCCATTCACTGCTGCTGGAAGGTGTGAAAAATTCCTGAGTACTTTTTGTCAGTCACTCTGCTGTTTCCTAGATGCGAGCCATCAGGTCTTCTCAGTACTTTTAACAAATACAGCTAGGGCTACAGAGAGTACACATCTGAGGACGTATTTGATCCCAGATGCACTCTTCCCCTTCCACACAGTGTGGAGCTCTTATGGTGTGGAGTTTGGGTTTACCGCAGCTCCATGATCTCTCTTCTGGCCCTCATGCCACAGATGATGCTCCTCTACCTGCACTGAGCTCCTCCAGATACCTAACCTGCCAGAAAACTCCCTTTTTTTTTTTTTTTCTTCAGTAAAACTTGTTTTCCCCGGTTTATCTCCCTAACCTGGCTCTTTGTAGTGTAAAATTAACAGTGAAACTACAAGGGTCACAACATGCAGCTGAAGTTACAGCAATAGCATGGGGTAGCAGCTGCCCTGACTCAAAATCAGCCAAACCGCCATGAACAGGCAGTGCCACCTCTGCCGTGCCAGCCTGGTCTCTCACACAAGGTGCTGAGCACCATTTACTTCCTCTGACCTCAGGGATGCTCAGCACTCCTGGGAGGTAAGCCCTCAATGCTCGGCTGGCTTGAGACCAAAGTGACAGCAGATGGGCAGCTGCAGCTGGCATCTCTGCACTGAAACACATGGAATAACTTCATTAAGGGTTTATGCATATGTGGAAGTCACAGCGAGGAGCATGAACGGCCAGCAGGTGGAGAAGAGCTGCCCTATAAACTGCATTTGCTATGTGTGTATTTTTTTTTAATTGTCTCACTACAGTCCCCTCTCTCAATCCTTTCCTCAACAAAAAAACCCAAAACCAAACAAACCAAAATCCTGGCAATACCGCAGTACTGTACTCTGACGTTAACTTCCATAAACCAAAGTGTTAAGACACTGGGTTGATACAATAAATATCAGACCAAGAAAAACTGAACAGAAAGAAAATATCTCCTAGGTTACCACTTTCTATGTTTGAATTTACAACGGAATCTCTCAAACCTTCCTTACAGAGGCAGCTTTTTGTTAATGTCTTTCTTGCTTATCATGCCGACCCACTGTTCTGCAGCTATTCGTTTAGCAACAGGCATGAAATATGGTCTCCTTTCATCCCTGTATAAGTTACCTACGTTCCGCTGTTACAACAGGAAATACGCAAATCATTTCTGCCTCTTTTCCTCTATATGTTTGCAATCAGGAAACAATTACTGGAAATAAAATAAATGAAAAACAAGGCAAGACAGAGTCTGACTAGCGGTTCGATATACTGCTGAATATACCATGCTACAGATGCCTATTTATTTTTACTGCGAAAGACTACAGCCCTTTCCTTTGTCTTTGCATTCTCAGCCAGTTAACAATGCAGTATCTCCTCTTATCTACAATTTATCCCAAGGAACTATTAAAAAGAAGGATTGGAGAAGGCTTCCTGCTGCTCTTGTCCCATTTCATCTCCCAGAGACATAAGGAATTGCTGGTCAAGGAGAGGCCACTTGGCCAAAGCAGCCTGTGCCCTGTAGGTTTATCTCCTCGCTGCCAGTGCGGCTCCCTCCAGCTTGCTGCCCTGTCACGGGAGAGTGATCGCCTCTCAGGAGTGTGAAGATAAACAGATTTGAAGCCTTCAAGGCATGTTCCCAGCACCTCCTCCCCCTCACATGCACACAGACTTGTCCTGCAAACATCCCCCCCCTCCTGCCAAGGCTCTGGGGATGGATACAGAGATGTTTGAAGGGCCACACGAAGCTGTGACTTACACCAGAACGGCTTTACCAAGAATTCGGGCTGAACCGCTAAAGGCAACACCCTGGTGCAAGGAGTGAGCCGAGGGGGGGCAAACAGAGGGAAGCCAAAAGCTGGGCAGCACAGGGGTGATTTCTTTTGATGCTGAAATTACTGCCTCCGTCAGCTGCAGTCACTGGGATTTCTCTCAATTGGGCTGCGGGAGTCACTTGAGAGCCCATGGGGATTTCTCATTTTTTAGAGGCCCTGGAAGAGCTGTCTGCCCAGTGCTGGACGGGAGCTGAAGGCAGGAGGCATGGCTGGATCACAGTGCCCTGCATGGCCCAGCGGACTGAGGGGAAACAGAGCAGCCCAACTCAATTCCTCTTTCCCTTGCATTGTTACTAAACTGGCTCAGGTCTCTATCTGGCCCTGCCCAGGCACAGCAGGGCAGGAGGAGATCAGAGGCTCTGCTAGAAGCACATCCATAGGAACCCTCAGTTTGTTTGATACAATTCAGCGCTTGGCAGCTTGCAGTGCCTATGTTGGGTTGACATAAGGACTTGTGTGGTCAAGCAAGGAATCAGATCAGAGAACCAATCCTGACGGAAATAACTTGGGTGAGAAATACAAGTTTGTGGGGTTTTCTGGCTGGAATCAAGCCCCTGGTTGAGTTTAGCATGCACAGATGTGCTTGCATAGTGCGTCACGAGAGCAGCCAGCAGTTAAGGCTGCAGGTAGTATAACCTGGTTACAGCTGTGCTGCTATCCAGTACCTAATCATTACCCCAGGATTATGTTTGCTAAGTGCAAAATAACATCCTGTTGCCATTTATGTTCAGATACCTCTACAAGGTCACAGTGGCCAAATGCTGACACATGACAGAACTTGTATAGGGCAAATAATACACATACGGAATATACCCCATGTGCATGCAAAAACGTTCATTCTAGGTCTCTAGGGAAAAAAGGCGGGGAGGGAGTTTTATGACAAGTTAGTGAGTTAAACTGGCCTAACGCACTCAAGTTAAGGACGAGGCCAGTGCAAGTCGCTGACTGGGAATCTCATCTGGAGCAGCTGGGGCAACTGGAGCACCCTGTTCAGCATCAGCAAGCTGTTGCAGCATTAAAAGCATGATGCCTTAGCCTAACTAGAGAAAAGAAAACCTGCAACATCCAGAGAGCAGTCCAAATTCTCCCCCGCGTATTAAAACTCCTACTGGCTTCAGGAGGAGCAAGGATGGGCAAATGCCCTTTCTGAGGCATCCTGAGCAAGCTGCAGCCCCTTCCCTGTTAACACCTCCAGTGCAGGATAGCCCGAGTCACATCCTGCAGCTCAGCTCCCTGTCACATCCCATCCCTGCTACAGCTGCAGCCCAGTCTGCAGCCCCAGATCAACCAATTTAGCTGTTCAGTCTTCAAGTTAGATACAGAGTGATTGGGATTAATTTCTACAGTGAGAGATCAAGTGATTCAGCCTGTTTGCACCTTCAGAGTCAATTAAATGGCTAGACTTTTTCCAGTACAAAAAGATATTTCCATGACTGAAACGTTGTTTGCTTTCCTAATTCAGGTTTATGTAAGTGTGTAAAAATTTCAACTTCAGCTTTTTTAATCTTAAAAAAAAAAAATCATAGACATTTATATAAGTGAAGATTTGATCTTAGAATCAATCAGACTTTGAATTTTCAGTCAGGAGAAAAGTAAAAATGAATTATTTTGAAAAAAGGCGTAATTTTTAGCTACATGTTAATAGAATAGAATAGAATAGAATCATTAAGGTTGGAAGTGACCTCAAGGATCATCTAGTCCAACCATCCCCCCACCACCTATTACCCACTAAACCACGTCCCTAAGTACCATATCTAACCTTTCCTTAAACACCCTCAGGGATGGTGACTCCACCACCTCCCTGGGCAACCCGTTCCAATGCCCGACCACCCTTTCAGAGAAGAATTTTCTCCTCATCTCCAACCTGAACCTTCCCTGGCGCAACTTGCAGCCATTTCCCCTTGTCCTGTCACTAGTTATCTGCGAGAAGAGGCCAACCCCCAGCTCACCACAACTCCCTTTCAGGTAGTTGTAGACGGCAATAAGGTCTGCCCTGAGCCTCCTCTTCTCCAGACTAAACAAGCCCAGTTCCTTCAGCCGCTCCTCATAAGACCTGTGCTCCAGCCCCTTCACCAGTTTCGTTGCCCTTCTCTGGACACGCTCCAGGGCTTCGATGTCTTTCTTGTGGTGAGGGGCCCAAAACTGGACACAGTACTCGAGGTGCGGCCTCACCAGGGCTGAGTACAGGGGGACGATCACCTCCCTGTTCCTGCTGGCCACACTATTCCTGATACAGGCCAGGATGCCGTTGGCCTTCTTGGCCACCTGGGCACACTGCCGGCTCATGTCCAGGTGAGCATCAATCAGCACTCCCAGGTCCTTTTCCTCTACACAGCTTTCCAGCCACCCCGCTCCCAACTACATTATTTTTGCCTTGGATGAGAAGCAGCACCTCTTATGTTTTGATAGCTAAATCCTAATTACACAAAGAGAAGAACAGTTGTAATGTTCTGAAAAAGCACAAAGAATTTTTGTTACTAACCTGTGAAGTAATTATTCTGTGAGTCTTCAGCATAGGATATACATGATTGCTTAATACTTTTTGCACAGGATGCCTACAATTACAGGACTGAGACCCAACACACGAACAAACAGCTTCTCAGTCCCCTTGCTTTTGGTCCATTTCTGTAAGCCTACACAGAAAGGGAGGCATTTATTTAAAACTCTGCATTACAGCAAGCAATAGTGCATGAACAAGTAATTAGGAATAAATCTATTAAAGATGGACAACTAATTGCTGGGCAGCAATTCATAGGATGGAGGGGACTCATAACTCCACCAAATACTTTCCACAACTGAATTTATTCTGTAAGGTATCATAACTAGAAAATAATGTGTTATAGCCATTCAAAGTAAAGAAAATACATTAACAGAAACCAGAGCTGCAGCCAGAGAATAATTTCTAAGTTCTTCTATACAGCAATCACGCAGAAACTCTATTACCTGGGCAAAGGAAGAAAGGTTTTCAAGACAAAGGGAAGGCATGGCATGGGGAAGGTAACCTCTATTAAAGTGGCATAGTTTGTCATATCTGACAACCCACTGAAGAAAGTTATCACTAGTTAGGGGCCTGACCCTGCATTCCTTAAGTAGACAAAAATCCCTTTGAAGTCAATGAAGCGTCCTGCTCAGATAACTGTATCAGGATTTGGCAATTAATGAAAACTTTTGATTTCTTAAGTAGATTATAAAATGTTTTCCCTGAAAAACAACTATTACATGTTACTCTCAGCAACTCCTGGGCAGTGTGGGTTTGTTTCTAGCAGCTCTTGCAGCACAATAACTGTTTCTCACTAACTAGAAAATATCAAAAGTCAGAACCACATTGTTTTCTATTTGCATTGATCTACCTTAAGTGTTCTTCTCTAGCTGATGTCTAGTTGAAGGTTTTGACAGCTTTGCATTCAAAAGGTCAGTAAGCAGTCCTCAGGGCAATTTGATTTAAACCTTTAGCATTTTGCATACTCCCAAGCAGCAGTGCATAGTAGGACATGTGTGTTCACAGCCTCCGAAAGGTCATACTTCCCAGCCCTTAAAACAAAACCGAGTCAGAAATATTTCAGCTTGTAGAAAATATCAGGAAAGCTATCAGACGATTATGGAAACATTTTCCATTAAATTAAACTCAAAAGGGCTTAAGAAAAACAAATTGTGATGTATGTTTTTAGACTGTGGTGTATTTCAACAGAAAGTTTCACATTCTGTCACATTTAGGAAGGCTGCCTTATCTGTCTTTCCTCAAGAGGCATACTCACTTACTTAACGTCTGTTCAGGTTTTCCAAGCCGCTTTGCCTCCCCCATCCCTGAAATCCCAAGCGTCTCTCTGGGATGAAAACCTGAAACCTACAATGCAGAATTTGTTTGAAGTCTCATTAAGCACGAAACCTCAAATTAAGGGCAGCTCAGCAAAACAAAACATTTTTCTACAGAGTCACGTGGATGTAAACCAAGCATTACATGGAAGTTCTCCCTCATTATCCCCTTTGCAAGCTGTTTGTATTCTGATTAGCGTGCTAATGATATATGTTCCACATAGAAAAAGCAATTAAGTCTCCACTTCAAAGAAAAATTATTTAGTAAGAGAGTACCAAAGCTTGCGCTTGCCTCTCCTACTGATTTTGTGATGCCGCAGAGCAATACGGCAGCTGTTAAGTGCTTAATTCCCATTTATAACGGTGGAAGATGGTAGGTGTAGGTTGCCTTTTAAACATATAGATGTTTCAATAAGGTGCTTCTGTTGTACCAGAGGTATAGATTCTTGGTGGTGGTCTAACTGGAGATAACTAAGTGAGCTCCTCCAAGCTCACATCGTAAGAACTGCACACTGATTCCTTTAAAAAAATTGTTCATTAAAAAGGGGAGATACAAAAATCAAACCGCCTAAAAAAGTAGAACCTCATATAAAAAAATAATTTTGTAAGACCCTATATGACAAACCCAAGCACCACAACAAACTAATTAATGAGAAACAGAAAGGAAAATGCAAATGAACAGAAAGGAAAATGCATGAACAACAGACAGAATAGAATAGAATAGAATAGAAT
>VWZZ01003963.1:715423-768590 GCA_013399095.1 Psophia crepitans | reverse complement strand
ATCTAACCTTTCCTTAAACAGCCTCAGGGATGGTGACTCCACCACCTCCCTGGGCAACCCGTTCCAATGCCCGACCACCCTTTCCGAGAAGAAATTTCTCCTCATCTCCAACCTGAACCTTCCCTGGCGCAACTTGCAGCCATTTCCCCTTGTCCTGTCACTAGTTATCTGCGAGAAGAGGCCAACCCCCAGCTCACCACAACTCCCTTTCAGGTAGTTGTAGAGGGCAATAAAGTCAACATTCTTTTTGACCACACAAAAGATGAATAAAATGAAAACAGTATTTAAAACTACACATATTTAGTTTTAAAAATTTCATTTGTGTTTTAGCAAGTTATCATCGAAAGTATGTAATACGCATTCTACGGAATTGATAAGAGTATCATGTATTTGCTAAGTAACATTGAAAAAAGTACACAAGGAAAAAAAAAAAAAAGGAAATCTGTGCTGATCCAGGATGCATTTCACATCCACGGTATACCAGAGGCATCTGTGGATTTAAATGAGACACACAGATTTTTGTAAAGACACCATCAATTACTGAAATAGCACCAAACTGTTCTATGGATTTACAGAACAAATCAAATACTTTGCAAGCTACCCACTGCCTTGGCAAGTTTACGTACAAAAAAAATGAGGTTAGAGACAGAAAAACAGGATAGAGAAGGAAAATGAGTAGCCCGCACTCATATATTTTGCCTAGGTTTGATGCGTATTCAACCTTGTCTGTACTAAAAAATAATTGTTTAATATTAATAGTAATTAAAAATAATTTAAGTCACGTGTCCTTCGAGCAGCATAAGTGAAGCCTCAGTGGCACTTAAAATAAACTATTGTAACTTCCTACTAACCCACAGCTCTGCCTCACAATGCAACAAGAATGCCGAAGAATCACCTGTACCACCTTGAGAAGTGAAAGATTTGATGCAGACAACATCCAGCCTAAAAATCTGTCAGTGAGAGAAATTGATTTGGAAGAAGTCACAGCCCCCACCGCCCCAAACCTCCAAGTTAATGTTGAATGCTTCTCATTCATTCCTAGTCTCATTTCCGTAACAGCAGACTGCAAAGCTTTCCACATATATGATAACCTTTGGAGTAAGTAAGAAATTTTAGACAAAGAATTTCAGACCAAACCCCTTTAAGTCAAAAGAAATCAAATTATTGGCATTGATTGAAAAAACATAAGAAAACCTCACCCACAGCAGTCTTAGACCTTTGAATTATACAGTTTACACTGCGAGCCTTCATTGAGGTTAATCCACATACTTTACCTTTTTAGGCTAAATAAACTCACTTGTTGACAGCGTCCTATTTCTTTATTCAGAAACAGAAACACCGTTCACTCTGTAATGGTCACAATTAATACACAAAAACTCATCACCACCACCCTTATTAAACATGACACAGAAATGGTTGAACTTTGCCAGAAACGCGAAGATCTCCAAGAGGTCTGACGCTGTTCTTGGAAGATGTAACCCCACGTTAAGCACCGNTCCGGCGCGGCGGCCTGACCCGCCACGGCGCCACCTGGCGGCTCTCCCTGGCGCTGAACGGCGGCCTCGGGCAGCGGCGGCCCCGGCGGCCCCGAGCAGGGTGTTTGCAGCCAGATCTGCAGGCGCTTACCAATGCCAGCCCTACACACCGGGGGGGTTCCGCAGACTGGTACAGTTCGCTCCCACCTACCTGGGGCATTTCTCTGCCTTACCCCTCGCCTGGCACTGCTGGGTGTTAAGAGTAACGCATTACAGTGTAACAGAGGGGGTCGCTAACACACGAGGAAGCGGGTGTTCAGCTCTCATCTGCAATGCCAGGGGAAGTGGTCTGCAGCTGGCACGCAGAGCCGCACTAGGAAAACTGTTTCTGGTGAAAAAAAATAGGGAAGTGTTCACAGTAGCATCTTTGGAGTTGCCCCCCAAAAAATCTAAGTGCACATGTTTCAGGAAATACTGAGGTGTGAGGTGCAGAACACAAGTACAAAGGGATACGCAGCACATCCAGGAGAACATCACTCGGGAGAGCATCACCAAGTCAGCACCCTTGTTTAGCTGTTCGTGACCCCCTCCAGAAGTCCCTCAGATTGCATCCCCACGCTGCCCTTCCCACAGACATCAGGGAGTTTACTCTCCTGTAAGAGCCGGGGATTGCTATTTCAGAATTCCTTGAGATGCCTCAAGACCTCACAACAAACAGGTGGCCTAGACAAGTCCTCACCAGGATGTTTCTCATACTGGTGTTTCCACCGACCCAGACCCACAAAGCCTGTCACTCCTTCCACCTATCTCCCACATTCAAGTGGCTCCAGCCATACAAGCCATGTCTCTTGCTCTTCCTGTCTTTCCCTGTCTGCCTGTGAGTACGCTGTGGCACGAGGTGGGCCCCCTTCAGCCTGGGGCATCCTCCACCAGGCCTGCCTCGCTCCCATCACCCTGCCCCAGTACTTAGCACCATCGACCTCTCTTTTCCTACTTAACCACAAGCTGTTATCACCATTCTCAAAAAAAAACCACCCTAGTTTAAAGCCCACAGAAGGGACTCTACACTCTTATTACCCACCACTTCTCAGTGTGAACACTTGGTTCAGGCCCATTTTGCTTTGAACACTTCCCTTAATGCAACTTGTTCCTCTGCCTATTACAGCACTACAGCAATTTTGTAAATTCATACCCACAGGTGGAGAAGCAGCCTTTCTTCTGAAGCCGTAAGTCACAAGCTTCCAGCTTCATCAGTCTTGGGAATCTCCATCCACCACTCGTCCAAGCAGGGCCTCCAGTTGCCCCTTCTTACTCCCACTGCATGGTTTGGTCTTTTGCCTCTACAAGGTCTCTGCAAAGACCCGTAGGACCTCTTCCTGTTCTTCCTCCCTGATACTACAAGTCTGCTCACTTCTCCCGTAGCTCTCAGAGCCTGGCCCACAGCAGAGCTCCCGCAGGCAAGGCCAGGCCTGCCCTGGCTCCCAGGACAGGCACCAGGTACTCCCTGTGACCTGAGACCTTGCTGCAGCATCCTTCTCCAGGAGCTCCCACTCACTCCAGGACCGCTTCCCCCAGCTGGCACTGGAGACCAAGCCCTGCGGCACATCCCCATCACTGCTGGGCAGGCCATGCTGCCTGGAGCAGAGTTTCAGGGCCCCTTTCGCACCCCTGCTGCACTCACCACTTAAGTCAGTTGGCTGTGTGCCTGCCGGCCAGCTGAAAATGATGTTCCTACAGCAGGAGAGAAGAGCCTGACCCTCCCTCAGAAGCACTCAGCTGCCACTTCTGTGGGGTCTCCACCTTTGCCTGTCTGCCATGCAGCATTTCTAGGCTGGCTGCACAATGAAGGCTCACGGCGACCTAGAGCTTTTATAAAAACATGCTATTAATTTTTCAAAGACTGCATTGTCTTGGGAGCAGAAGACTAGGAAACAGTGCTGCTGCCCCTCAACACCTACACACAAGTAGCAGCATATTGTGGTGGAACTGCTGCCCAGTCTACCTAGGAGTACTAAAATTATCGAATCCTTGCTATGTCAAGACTATCAATTTGCACTTCAAAAAACTGAGTCACAACTTATTAGAATAAACTTTTATTTACTGCTCTCAGGATCCTTATTTTATACTTCAAAGTATGCAACAAAACCTGCTACATTCAAATCTATACAGATTTACTGATATATCATTCATGTTTTACAAAACTGCATTTAGATTTGAGAAATTCGTATAAGTTACCTTTATTTACATGTAATATTCTCAGCCCTAACAACCTAGTCAAAGAATAAAACAAAGTGGGATTTTAAATATCCCTTAAGACCCATTACATTTGTTACATAATTTACATACCTTTATAGAGAGATGTGCTACACTTCCTTCTTGCATATTTATAAAGACTGTGACTAAATAGAAATTGCTGGCCAAAGCTAGGTACTGTCATTTCTTCAGACCATATTGGTAATAAAATGTTAAAATAAGAGCAAGCCAGGTATATAAATCAATTTTTTTCTCTTAGAACCAACTTTGCTAATGATTTTAACCAGCACTTGCTCAAAAAAAGTGTTCATACAAAAAAAACCCACATTTACAAAAGAAAAAATGAAACTAATATTTATATGACAAGTTGATCTACAATAAATTGCACATTGTTGGCTATGACTTTGGTTATACTGTATTAACAAGTTTGGTTTCTAGACTAACAGTGGAGAAAACAAAAATATAAAAATGCAGCTATAGAAACTAGCATAACCTGTAAACATATTACAGAACCAAATTCTGCACCTGGTTACATGTGCATAACCTCCATGCAGTGCAGAGAAGTCTGCACATACCAGACTACTGAATTTGGCCCAGAAAACCCTGTAAACATGTTCTTTATTGTTATGTAGTGCAATACTGCAAGAATGGATAATAAAGGCCTCTAACTACCAGTAACTAATACTGAGTGATATCCATATAAATTTCACTTTAACTTGTTGCAAAAGGTTGAATTGAAAATATTATCCATTGTTGAACTACAAATTTATAAAAAAAAAAAGTGATGAACACTCAATAAACCAACAACAGTATATAAATTCAGACAAAAGGGTATTATTTCTCATTACAATTCAGAATTATGCTGCTTGTCTGTTTTATATAAAAACCTGGTTTTGTTACACTGTTTTAACACAAGCAAGTTAAAAACAGAAATCTAACAAATAAAACATGTCACCAAGTCTATGTTCTGCAAACTGATGGCTGATAACGCAAACAAATGCTTTCCAATGTGTTACCTAATATGCTGAATTATAAGGTGCTTTGGGCAGATCTGCAGCAAACAGCCTGATGCAGCACAGATTATGATTTTGCATTACATGAAGTTTGTTGGGTTTGGTTTTGTTGTTTTTTTTTCTTTAAAAAATAGTTTAACAATTTCAGCTGTTCCTCTTAAAGCAGCAATTAAAATTTACACCCTCTGAAAACATTTCTTCACAGTTTTACTTCAGTAGTTTACTGCAGGACAGTCTCTCAAATACTGTAGAAGAGGCAACTGCTTAGAAACATTTCAGGTTTTCTTTTTACTTACTTGGCACTGGCCCATCCAATGTGTATATTACAGTTATTAGCAAAGTACACAAAACTGTGGAAATGGTAAAATACATTTTCAAAAGTTAGTGAATTTAATACTTACTTATTTTACAAGTAATACTATGAAGATTCAATAGTCATGTGACTAAATACAATGGTAGTCCCTGGAAAATTCAAATTTGTTTGTAAACCCTTAAAATTAAATCGCAGCACTGGACTGATACAATTTATGTCTGCGTCTTAATCAACCCCATCAAAACCCTGAGTATTTTCAATTGCTAGAAGAAGTTTATCCCATAAATCTTCAAACGAGTCATACGGAGGCAAATCCAAGCGATTAAAGCTGGAAAACAGATGAAAACTCTTAAGTATTTTATCACTCTTACCAAAGGTCGTAACTTACCTAAATTAAATACTCACCAGGTATGAGCTCTTGGCAGTTTTTCAGGGGTACCCCACTGTTCAACTGTAAACAACTGCGGTCCATTCGAACCTGCAAAAAAGAATACATCAATTTTCACCCCATTATGAGATTCTTTTACAATTAGAAATTCTAATTATGAAATATTTGGGTTTTTTTTATCAATTAGACATTAGTAGGAGCTATCTATATGAATCAAATACAGTATATACTCAGTAATGGTCAATAATCCCAATTCAATTGTATTTTTAATTACTTCCTACTGTATCTTAATTTCAAGAGATCGTTACACCTTAAACTCAGAAGGCTAAGTCCTAAATGCATATGCATAGTAGTTGGCATTGAAAATTTTACGCAGAAGACAGTTTTACACTGTATAAATTTTGCATGTAAAAATGTAGACATTTATCACAACGTGCCAAGTTATATAACCTGGCAGAAAGTATTCAACATCCATCTTTACCTACACAACAGACAGCAGAGGAACTGTGAACTTTTTGAAATACCGCGACCATGTGTGTACTCCAGGGATGTACACACGTACTCGACAGAACCTTTTTAGCTACCAAGTGCAGCTCCACCTACACCTGTGCCTTCCGCAACTGTCTTACAGTATGTAATTCCTGAAAGTTTCTTGGACCTCCCAACTCTCCCCAGGTGGACGCAAAGGGCATTTTGCAAGCAATTTCTTAAGCTGATGAAAGCATTTGTGTAAGTCTGGAGAAGATTATGTAGTTTAAAAATAAGTAAGTAAATAATCGCTATCTTGGCAGAGATGATCTCTGATTGTGGCAGTCCTCTGACTATTCTACAAGAAGACCATCATTACAGTTAGAGAACTGTATTCAAAGGCAAATGACTACCCAAGAATGAGTACCCTTCTGCTTCTGAAATGGAAAATGTGAAACCTTTTAGATTAAAGGTGAGCAGGAGTAATGAGAACCGGTTGATCTATGAATACAGCTGAGGTATAACTGCTGCGTAGAGTACCTTTAGACCTAGGAAATTAATTTGGTTTTATAATGCAGACAGACACATTCTAGTTTTTTTAGGACTCCTCCAAAATGTGGGAGTTTGAGGGTTTTTTTACTATATAATTGTAAATTAAAAAATATTTCATTTGTGGTTTTATGGAGACGTGAAAAAAATGTATACATATTCATAAGACAACAAAATGATACTAAGATAACATGTAATAATGCACATTGTAGAACTGAATTTGGAAGATGATGTTAGCCATCTTGTAAGAAAAAAACAACCAAAGACCCAAGACAATTCAACCCAAAGATGAAAATAAAACAAGAGGAGGAAAAAACCCTTCCATAAGTACTAACATACACAAAATGGTAGGAAATACTAATCAATACATGGAAACTGTACTTTACACAAGTTTAGTGAATGAACTAGACAGATGAGAGCTGACACTGAGCACTTGATCCTAAAATATTAACAATGAGACAGTTATGTCAGTAGTTGTGGGAATACTTCCGGCTCCTCTTTTTTACTTCCTTCTTTGGGTTACATGTTTCTTCAAGGCCGAAGACTGGCTAGAGAAGGTAATAGTAAGAATACCTGGAATAAGAGTGAAGCAGAGAAGTAGCTCTATGACTGATGGTACATTCTACCATATGCCAAGACGACAAAATTCCCTTTTAACAGCTAGGTAAAAATAAGCCTGCACTTTAGCTATCCAACTAATCAACTGGAGGCTGACAAAGCAGGGTGGGGGAAAGACAAGAAGAAATAAAGGAAAACCACACCTGTTCAGTGTCCTAGTTCTCAAACTGGGGTGGATTTGCTCTCGCACACCAAGTGGTCCCTTTTCATGAGCAGAAATGCCTCTCTGGGCCACAAGAGGGGGATCCGCCGCTAGAAAGCCAGCTCTAGGACTGCAGTCCGAAGGTGGGAAGGGAACACGGACAGGGGCAGCCGGGCAGCAGCAAAAAGCCACGTACCAACAGGAAGCACTGAAGAACCTACAGTTCTTCAAATACACATACAGGTACTGGAAATGCGATTGTGATCATTATTGGGGTTTAGTGTGGATAGCATGCTGGCCACAGCAAAGGAGAAATAATTTTAAGAGAAAGAAACAAAGCACTCTGCCAGACAAGTGCTAATTTAGTTTTCCATTAATGAGTGAACAGAACTACAGAAACTGAGCCAGATGACCTGATATCCTAATCCCTGGGCAGACGGGAGCCAAACGCTTCAACAGTTTCTTTCTCAATATCATTCCTGAGTTCTGTCTCTGGTAGTAGTTTTAAACGAATAAACAAAAAACTGGAGGCAGCAGAATTCTGACTAGGTTCTGCTGCAATGAGCACATGCTGTAACTTCAATAGTATTAAGGTTCAGGTGCAAAAGCAGAAACATGGCTCAAGTCTGCTGAGGGCACTGTCCTTCCCATTGGAAGTCAACTCAATCACTGATGGAACATAAAAAATTAACAGAGTATTTATGATGAAAGTGAAGGGAGGGAGAAATGGGGACACATGGTGGGTGGTATTTGTTCACAATTCTAGTGTTTTATAAACAAATTACTGTCTTGTTTATAAAGAAGAAAATGTTTATTCAAAAACACAAGTTAGGCTACTCAGTCATTTGCACGGGATCTCAAGCACTTTTAGCTTTAATAAAGTAGTCTAGCAGAAAACATAATGGCTGATGGCAGCTGAAAACAGACTTCCCACAAGCACAACACCCCCACCCTCTGTGGGCTGCTCTATTCGCTTGCCCCCCCGTCTTTCCACAGTGGGTTTTCTGGCTTTGGTATCGAAGTCTGCTCCCTGCTGCCATCTGCTTGTTTCAGTCTCCGCATTGTAGGTTCACTACTTTTCTTTTGGCATTTTAACTTGTGTCATTTCAGTGGTCCTCTTTAGAGTATATCCGTACTAACAATTGTATCCGTAAAACTGTGGCTTGTGAGTACACAAAAGCAGTTGGGGAATGTACAAGAATCTGAAGTTAACTGCTGATGCCAGCATGTCTTTGTAATCAGATCTTAGACAACTGAGAATTTTCTTCAAACTCAATCACGTGTTAAACACAGGGATTTTTGCAGATTTTTAGAACTTTTAAAGTCCACATTCGTATGAGAAGTCCTATACATTTTAAAACTTCCAAACCAGAATTAAAATGAAGTACTTACAGAACATAGGAAAAGTATGATCTCAGTGACCTTTCTCTAACTTTCTTATAACTGCCAGTATGTATTGTTTTCTAAAGCAAAATCTGAAAAATAATGTGCCTATGTTTGAACTCAAATATCATGATAATATTGGCATCATGTTCTGTTACCAAGTTGTGAACATAATCGTAAGTACTCACCATACAGCTCAGCAAACCCATTCATAGGTACACGTGATGTGCCAGTAACAAATTGAAGTAATCTTATTCTCTTTTCAGAGTCCATCATTAAGACTGCCTATGTACAATAATGATTACAATTAAACATTTATTTTTAAATTAAGGTTTTAAGCTAGCAGATTTATGCAACATAGTTTCTACCTCTATATGCATTTTTTCTAGTGACACATGTAGTCTATTTTTCTGACTATTGCTAGAAGTTATGAAGTCAACAATTTTTTAAAGGCACTGTAACAAGAGTACAGTTACTGGCTTAGCAGGCTGTTAAAATACTTCCCTTGAAGATTTGGCCCCTACTTTCTTTGAAGTTTCCTGATGTTATGAACTAGCAGCCAAATTCCTGTAATTTATTAAACAGGAGAGTTTAACACCTCTTTAGTGAAACCATGCCAGAAAAACGTACAAAGAAATATTTTTAACCCCAGTCAGACATGGATTTTTTTGTAAAAGCAAGTATCAGTAGTGTATTTACATTCTTACCATGCATATCATCTTTAGTTTTCTTACTAGCTTTCTCAGGAGTTTTAATGGTCAAATATTTACCTACCTATTGATGAGTAAACCAGCATAGCTGAAAGGCAGCAGCTTTAGAACAGTTTTAAAGTGAAAAAAAAAATAATAGTAGAACTTCACAATACCTTCCAGAACCACTGTATTACTTGATGGTTTATGTTGTAGCCATTTTTGTATTTTGTATGTAGTTTCCAATCAGCCACATCCACATCTCCCAGTCCACACATTAACAACTACACAAAGAAAAAAAAACACCAAAATTTTAAGTCAGTAATACTAAGTTTCAAATAATTTGGGTTTTTTTTCCATGATAGCTTGGATAACTTACCTCTAGCTCATTTTCATCAAAAATTTTAATCAGATCCTGTGGTATTAGTTCAAAAAAGCCCTAAAAAGATGAGGGAAGTTTTTAAAAATTGAATGTACATTACTGAAGCATTTTTGTTCACTGAGAACGTTTAGATGCTTTAGTAAACAGAACCAAAGCAATCCATCAAATACAGATATTTGGACAGCAGCAGTACCCAATTTGGTTATAGTACTTTTAATTCAGATTTATCTCACATCTTCACTGTGCTACACAGAATGGTGAATATGTAAGTCTGAGTATCATATATGTAATACCATTTATACAAATAAGGATAAACTAGCTAGTTTAATTTCATTCTATTAGCTTGATTTAATTTTCATTTCTGCAGAGTTCATTAAATAGTTTGCACTACAGCTAAAGCTGTCAGCCAGGACTGAGAAATAAGCAAATTTTTCAATATGAATTAAACACCTCAGTAAAAATATACCAGATTTTTAAGTCTGTAGTGTCAGGTCTGAATTATTTCAAACAGGAACACTGCTTTTTTTATACCTGTAACAACATTATCTGAGGGTCTTCAAGATGTTCAGAAAAGCTTGTCTTCAGATTATATGCAACAAATTCTTAAAATTTCTTTTGTAATTAAAACTATACCTCTTTAAAGGCTGCCATTTGTTTCTGTACTCTGCTCACAAATCTCCACTGAATTACAAGACTGCAAAAAACCAAAACAAAAACATTTTAAAAAGCAGCTTATGTACAAAGCAACAAGTTCCTTTTGTTAATGCAACAAACACACAGCTGCTACTACTAGAGGGGCAATCCAGTGAGATAACACTGCGCATAGTGACCACTACTTACTGAATGTAGTCCCTCTTGTTCTTGTTGGTGACAACTACTTCCGATCCACCACTTTTCAGTTCATGTTGATGGGTCTAAACGCAACACATAGACTAGGTCTTAAATGAGATATGTATGTAACATAATTCGTACGTTAATATTAGGTACTTCAGACTACAGAATTTGAAAACTATGAGAAATACAACCAGTTTCACAGGTCACCTAAGAAACAGAATTTGCTTGATTGTTTTTTAAAAAAAAAAGTATTACTCAGGAATGGCAACCTCCATTTTTCCATGACCTGCTAGAATATATCACTTAAGTTTGCACATAAGTTCTCAATAATGTGGACTTCACTAGCTGCATATTGAATGACTCAGCCTTTTTTTCCAAATCTCAAGGAAAAACACTTACAGAACAATTTCAGCAATGGTCCCATTAAATAAGTGAATCAAGGCAATCTGTTACATGAGTTATACTACTAGAACCTCAGTAGACAAATACCTGATATTCAGTTTGTTGGATGTACAAATGGATGTGCATTTTTATGCTCCTACTCACGATTACTTTAGTTACACAAGACCACAAAGGCTATTACCCTACTTGATCTAGCTGGCACCGGTAATTTGGAATTTTTATTCGAGACCGGTGGTATTTCTACATGACTTATCTTGAACAGCTTTTTACACAACTAACCTGTTCATTTCATAGTTTTCTAGTACATCTTAGAAAAAAAGCGCCCTGTTATTATCTCCCAGTGAAATTTCTGATTCCAACCATTTCCAAAAGAGCTCATCCTTTCCAGTCAATCACATAAAACCAACCTCTACTACAGATTAAATAATAGGACTATGGGTATCAGTCTCAGCTACATTCACACCAACATCCACATTTCAATACCAGTATTACTTAAGAAAAAAGCAGGAGCTATATTTTAAAGCTCTGCTTATTTCCAAGTCCTTTATCACATCACAGCCAGGGTAACAGAGCACTGCATGAGCATGTGCCAGCTAAAAGAAACACTTGAGTGAAATACCAACACAACTGTGAATGAAGGGTTTTCCTCAATACCATACAGATAAAATCAGCCCATTTCACAGGTCAAATGTACATAAACATACTAACCTGACCAAAAAGTTCTTCATCAACTATAAATCTGAGGTCCAGCTCTGTTGGATCATTTTCAAGAATCCATCTCAGAGAATTGTAATATTCACTATCCTAAGACAGAATTACCAAGTAGTAAATACAAAACACAGTAGCCACCTTTTAAGCTACAAAAGGATCCATTACAGTACAGTGAATGCTGCTATCTAGTATAATCCTGTATCAGATACAGAGACTCTGCAATTGTACAGAGCTAAAGACCTTTAAAGACATTTGAAATCTGAAGAATCAGCAATCTCAGGACTAAAAATCTCTCATGTAGCAAAATGGTGATAAGGTGTCACAGCATTATCTGAAGCAATGTATTTTGGACTCTTCTCTGTCTCTCGTCCTGTATTTATCTTCCCTTGTCCTGATTTCAGCTGGAATAGAGTTAATTTGCTTCCTAGTAGCAGGTATTGTGCCAGTATTTTAGATTTAGGATGAGAATAATGTTGATAACACACTGATGTCTTGGTTGTTGCTAGGCAATGTTTACATTAACTCAGGGACTTTTCAGCTTCTCACACTGCTCCGCCAGTGAGGAGGCTGGGGGTGCACAAGAAGCTGGGAGAGGACATGGCCAGGACAGCTGACCCAAACTGGCCAGAGGAATACTCCATACCATATGATGTCATGCTGAGTATATAACTTGGGGGAAGCTGGCTGGGGCTTTAGATCACAGCTTGGGAACTAGTTGGGCATCAGTGATCTGCAGGTGGTAACTGTGCTGAGCATCATTTGTTTTGTATGTTCTATCATTATTGTCTTCCTTTTCTGTCATATTAAACTGCCTCTATCTCAACCCACGAGTTTTACTTTTTTTCCCCNACCCCACTTGTTTTTTTTTTTTTTTTTTTTTTTTTCTCTCTTCCTCCCAATTCTCTCCCCTGGGAAGAGATGGGGAGTGAGCAAATGGCTGTGAGGTTCTTTTAGCTGCCTGCTGAGTTAAACCTCAACACTCTTTATTGTTAGGTATTACTATAAAGAACCTTAAGAAATGAAAATTAAGATAAAGCCAATCACATCCTCGGCTGCATCACAAGAAGTGTGACCGGCAGGTCGAAGGAGGTGATTCTGCCCCTGTATTCTGCTCTCGTGAGAGCCCACCTGCAGTACCATATTCAGCTCTGGGGTCCCCAGTACAAGGAGGACATGGACCTGTTGGAGAGAGTCCAGAGGAGGCCCACGAAGATGATCAGAGGGCTGGAGCACCCCTTCTACGAAGACAGGCTGAGAGAGTTGGGGTTGTTCAGCCTGGAGAAGAGAAGGCTCCAGGAAGACCTTATTGCAGCCATCCAGTACCTAAAGGGGCCTAAGAAGAAATCTGGAGAGAGACTGCTTACAAGGGTATGGAGTGATAGGACAAATGGTAATAGTTTTAAACTGAAAGAGGGTAGATTTACATTAGGTGTAACAAGAAATTCTTCCCTGTGAGGGAGGTGAGGCAGTGGAACAGGTTGCTGTGAGAAGCTGCGGATGCCCATCCCTGGCAGTGTTAAAGGCCAGGCTGGATGGGGCTTTGGGCAACTTGGTCTAGTGGAGCGTGTCCCTGCCCATGGCCGGGGAGTTGGAACTAGATGGGCTTTAATGTCCCTTCCAACCCAAACCATCCTATGATTTTATACTACTGAGGGGAAAAACAAAAAAACCCAACAAAAAAATCCATTATCAGGACACATCTATAAATCTATTACTCAGAAACAGAAAGGAACTATATTCTGTACTCTTATAGGACAACAAAACCAGTAATAGATTAAAGAGATTGGATTTAAAAAAAAAAAAAATCACTCTGCCCACAACTACTCTAGATAAGAACCATTATCAGGGAAACAAACAAACAAGAAAATTGTAAGGATCATGTTTTTCCCTAAAAACAGTGCATTGTATCACTCAATATGCTCAGTCTCTGAAAGGATACAAATACATTTCTTTTTAATAATCAAAAGACACAAAGTAATTTAAACAGATTGAGAGAGGGATCCCAAAGATGTTTAATTTTAAGAACCTTCATATCTAAAAATATTTTAAGAAAACATCATAGAAAGTTTAGAGTCAAGTTTTCAATACAGCTTAATTGACTTAAACCAGAGTCTAGATCTCTCTGATTTTCATTGGAAGTTTTAATTCCTATATAACTTACGGACTTATAAAAGACGTCGCCTAAAATTCCTTTGAAACAGCAGTTTTAACCTTCACAATGTCTTTGAAGATACATAAAAATTACTATGAATACAAAATCCTAACATACATCATAAAGCAAAATTACATACCACAGACTCCATATCATGAAGCGTTATTGGTTTTTGCAACATCATCTTGTAAAAAGGACGAATAAAAAAGGCTTTAAAGAAGAACAAATAAATTGAACAGTATGTAACTTGAAATTCAAAATATGCACAATATTAATCTAACTATCATATTACATAAAATAAATACTAACCATCCAAAAGTTTGCCATGGTAAACAGCCATTCCAGCTACACGACCTATAAACTTGAAGTAAGAGAGATGATCTTCATTGCAAAGTCCAGAGTTTGGATTGATCTGCAGAGTATAGTTATCTCTGAAGTTGAGGGAGGGAGCAGGGAAGAGAAAGGAAAGTAAAAGGTTGTATTACTGGAACAGTCCCACATTTGAAGAGCTGAAATACAGTCACTGGTTAAATCAGGTATTATTTTTCATGAAGTAGAAAAACAATCGTTTGGATTTATAAATCACTAGTATTAAACAAAACTCAATAGAAGATTCTATTGGTATAACAGAAATAACAGTTCTGAAACACCACAAACTATCTTTAAGTTAGAGATACACTGAAGAGAGGGGCTTAACTCCTCTGTTAGTCAGAAAAACATTCTCCAGATTATTTGTTACATACTGCCTCTTCTGTAAGTAGTAGATGGTTGCAAGCATATGCTTGTTTATGTAAAGATGACACTGAATGCTGGGGAAAAAATACAGGTACTGTCTCCCTCTTCGGTCAAACCAAGAACTAAGCGCAGAATATTGCGGGTGTTAACAACTAAGCCCCCCTATATGGGGGGGGGGGGGTTGGGGGGAAGAACAACTAATTGTATTCTTAAAGCAGTATGAAAAATACAATTTATTTGCTTTCCCTAACTAGTCCTCATGTCTTCCAGACCGATATTACTTACGTAGCTGAATATTCGAACAATCCATAATAAGGATTAAACATTTCTTTAGAGAGAAGGAAGAACCATTCCCTGGCCACTCCTCCATAGTCTAAACCTTTTTCACCATCAAATTCAATCCAAAGTCTTGCTTTAAGGAAATCTGCTCTCTTTACAGCTATAATTCTTCTGTAAGAATCTTCAAGGATCGTTGTGCGATGGATTTTCATTTCAAATCTATTTGGAATATCACTCTAAAACCAAACAAACATAAAATAAACAAAAGAAAACAAAAACAAAACATAGAATAATAGAACAAAACAGGATGACACACAAATCCTTTTCTTAAATAATTTGGAAACATAACACAGTATGATTGACAAGAGCTTCTATCTACATACAATTCAACTAGCATGGAGAGTTTCAGATACTAAGTTCTATTGCATACCAACAAAATACAGTTAAAATAAGTTCTTACTAGTAACAGCACATGCTCATTTCTGCATGCAGCAAGGCATGAATTTTTTTTTTAAGGCTGAAAAGTCATCATATTAGAAACTTGATTAAAAGAAAGGTCAAAATTTTTAAATAAAATTATTCTGGAACAATTTTACCTGACATATTTCACCTTCTAATTCAATATTCTAACTATAAGGCTAGATGCCCCATTCTCTTACTTAAGACACACATGACAAGTATTCCTAAAATATTAAAATAAAAATCAGTTCACTTAAAATTTGAAGTCACAGGAACAAATCACAAGGTTTATATTTACTAACATAGAGGGAAATATTGAAATAAAAATATCTAAGGAGCTCATATTTGCTGCTGAGCTTTTGAGTGAGCCCCTAATAAACCAGAAATAAAACTTTGCTGAGTCATTAAATCACTATATGAGACCAGAGTATTTTCTTGATTTCACTTGTCTTCAGCCAGTTTATTTTAGGAATTTGTTTGTAGTTGTGCAGACTCATTGTTATCTGGATAGCCAGATGCTATTTAGAGTCTTCTATGCTATGTGTTAGAAATGTATCTGGCACTGCCACTTCAAACTAGCACTTGCAAATGAGATTAATAAACTTCAGATTTTAAGGCTATAACAATTTATTACAGTCATCTGCCCTGATCAAGATGACAGTACAGATTTCAATCTGAACAGTGTAAAATCTATTCTGAGAACTTCTATTTCCATATTTGGAGTTCCAAAAACTGTTATATGCTAGATCAGTGACTTCTAAACTTTTCTGTTGCCAGCCTACTTCCAGGTTCACAACTTTAACCTTTTAGAATTTCTACTTGTTCAATTAGATTGCTTACAGTCTCATCACTGCATAAAGTTACAAACCCTGCCATTAGATTAATGCTAATTGTTACCCAAGTCATTACTCCACAAGTATATTTGTGATCAGACAGTAAATATACCCCCCCAAGCAGGTTACAAAGCTCAATTTCCTTTCACTGTAGTCTAAACTTTCCTATGTTTAGGGGCATAAGTTTCTTAACCTTCTGCTGGATTCCTACTAATTACTAACCTGTTTCTTCAATTTCTTCCTGAAGAACTCGTACTTCCGCTTATAGTCTCTGGAATAAGGCACAGCCTTTGGGAAAGAAAAAAAAAAAAAAGCGTTTGAGATCCTCTAACAATTAATGTAATAGAAACTAGTCTCTATTTGTGAAACATAGACAATGCATTTAAGTCCTGAGAAAACAGGAATAACATATGCTTTACTAAGTATCAGGGGAGACTTTCAATTTATAAATATACGGAGAGTTCAAAACACCTGGAATGAAGAGTACTTCTTTGTTCAGGTCATTTGTTCTGATCAGTTCCACAGAATTTATCCTGTATTTTACTATTAGCTGATGTTACTAAGATCACTGACTGGCCCAGATCAAAGTGACCAAAATGCCTTTGGTGACTTACATAACGCAGAGTCTTCCCTTTCTGTATCATGAGAGACCTGGCTACCAACACCTCCATTTTCCATGGACAGAGAAGGTTGTTTACATATGTGGGCTATTAATAAACACAGATATCAGCTGAACACTAAAACCCATCTATAATTATAATGTGTACCGTCTTTGCAATTAGTCCTGGTAATTTTGTACTTCAGATTAAGTATCAAGGCTAGATAATTATTTTTCAGTTAGAAATTAATTTAAATCCTTTTAAAGTCATTTTCTTTTTTCTTTTTGCCTCCCCCCCCCTACTTCATGAATACAGACAGTTTTATTTTGGACATTATGGATAAAAACTAAAGTTAGTTTCTTACCCACTTCAAATCTGCCCCCCACAGTCTATAAGAAAATCTTCTTACTACTATGGGAACTGATTTTTCTTTCTGGCATTTAAAGACCATTTCCACATAAAGCTTTCTAAATAGCCTTTAAAAAGAAATAAAAATGATTTGTTCAAACACCCCAGAAGTTTCATCATCTAGATTGAGTACCTGATAAATGACAAGAGTTTGTCTGGTTTCTATTAACAATATTCTTGAAAAATACATAAAGCTACATAAAGAAAGCTTACTGGTCCAGTTATTGCCACATTCTGCAGTCGAGGATCCTCCCATTGTGTTTTCTTTGTATCTGCAAGACACTTCTTAATTAGTTCCATTAATTTAAATAACATTAAGAAATAAAATGAGTGGGGGAAGAATACTACATTGTACATACTGTGATTTATGAAGAATATTCTTCCATCTGTGTGAGTTCTCTCTTCCCACCCTGGCTATAAGAAGGAGACACTTTTATTACAAGTTTCTGACCATATAGTTTGCATAGAACTCAACATGATCTGCAGCTGGGGGCATTCATCCCTCCACCTACTCTCAGCTCTGGAATTCAGAATAGAGTATTTTTTGTATGAAAAAAGCAGGCTGCATTTTCTCATGTACAAGTTCTAATAATGTTAAGTATTTAAATGGTTGTATCTGCAAAACAAGTACAAACCAGTTCACTTACCGGTAACGGGCCCAGGTCTACTGGATCTAGGGAAGTCTTTCTCCTCAGATGAGCAGAAATTTTCAGTCTTGGATCTTCCTTTGAAAACAAAACAAGCAGCATGTTAAAATCATTTTGTTGTTCTGATTTGCTTTTTTTTTTTCCTTTATGAATGATTGTGTAAAGGATATGCCTAGTACTGACTAGATTAAATATTCTGCAGCCAGGTAGTTCATTGGGGATTCTCAGTCCTCCAGTAGTTTACAATAATCTTCTAATGACCCCTCACTTTATTCATGTATAAAAAAAATCTCTCACGTAACTCTGTTTTAGTGTTACTGAGTCAAATTGATCTTTTCACATAGTTTCTGGCATACCTTGTGCTTTTTAGGTTTGGTGGTTGGGGTTTTTTTTGTTGTTGTTGGTTGGTTGGTTCGGGGTTTTTTGGGGGGGTAGAGGGAAGGTGTTTGTGTTAAATGAGGTCTTTCCATAATTGTGAAGAAATGAATATTCATTTTTAATCCATTTGATACATTTCTCTGTTTCTCTTTCAGCTGACAGTAATACTGACCTACTCTTTAAATACTTAGGTCCATTTATTAGCACTGCCTCATGATGTGGAGTGCCACTCTGTAGAACTGTAGCTGTACAACTCCACCATCCATATTGTAGCTGAACCTGGCCTGTTTCTTAGGAATTCACAGAAATCTCTGTTGTGCACTGTACCATGTGATAAATCCAAAGTAATGGACTTCCTGTTGAAGGTAAGTTTACAGAACTGATTTCTGTTAACAGCACATACAAGCTATCACAGTTTTACAGTTATGACAGAAATACAGTTTAGGAGGTGCTTTACATCTCCAAAACAGATTCCTATATACATCAGTATTCTCATCCTTCCAAGATAAACTTTCAAGTACCAATACAGTTTGTAGAATTTATGTTCTACTCATGATAGATAATTTAAATAACTTTGCATGTTTATTACATATGTTCCTTAACAGACATGACACAGCTACCTTAGAATCACAGAATCATTAAGGTTGGAAGAGACCTCAAGGATCTAGTCTAACCATCCCCCTACCAAGTATTACCCACTAAACCATGTCCTTAAGTATCAGATCCAGCCTTTCTTTAAACACGCCCAGGGACGATGACTCCACCACCTCCCTGGGCAACCCGTTCCAATGCCTGACCACTCTTTCTGAGAAGAAATTTCTCCTCATCTCCAACCTAAACCTCCCCTGGCACAACTTGCAACCATTCCCCCTTGTCCTGTTGCTAGTTATCTGCGAGAAGAGGCCAGCCCTCAGATCACCACAACTTCCTTTCACACAGTTGTAAAGAGCAATAAGGTCTCCCATGAGCGTCCTCTTCTACCTTGCCACTAATCTACAGAAGCTTGCTGAGAGCAGCAAAGCTTAGACTTTGAGATAACTAGAATTTCAGTCCACAAGAGCAGTTTTTCATTACCCATGTTGTAGTTTTGGTATTGTGGTCAATAAAGAATGGTCTGCCATTGGGTGCATGTCGGACTTCCCAGCCTTTCGGAAGAAATCCTTGCTCCACTTCAGGCTGCTGCTGAGAAGACTGTTGTGATGAATCACTTGATGTTGCTTGTGATTGTCTTCCTGTAGAAATACTTTGTGTAGCTGACAACTGACCTGTTTCCATAGCAACCTATGGTAAATGAGGAAAAAAATATCAAAACCCTGTACAGCGATGTATTTTTTCCATTAACCTATATTTTTGATACATGAAAGCAGTTTCATAAAGCAAGTGTCAGACAGTACATAGATTTGTTTAGTCTAATATCAACAACATGGACTAACAATCACTGATTATGTTATCAAGGTTAAAAGAAGTCTTTCAGGCTTCTCAATCAGCTAGCACTCTCCAGAAGGCTTTCTTGGTACATGAATAGCAGAGTGACTTGCCATAAATATTACTGTTCCTAACTCTCATTGTGTTCTCTCAGATATTTTATGTAGTGTTTTACCAGTTTATGCCTTTCACGTGTTCTATTTCAAAGAAGTCTCCAAACTTTACTTCTATTATGTAAGATGTTTAAAATGTTAAATTAATAAAAACATTAATAAATTAGAAGACAGACAGTACCTGCACAACTGGCTTTATCCAGGTAGTGGTTCTAGAATTGTGATCTATATAATATGACCTCCCTTTATCATCTTGTCGTTCTTCCCAGCCTGGGGGTAATCCAGATGAAGTAGGCAGTAACTAAATGTTAAGTGACAACAGAAGAAAAACAATTAAGAAAACTATGAAACCTACTGCAAAAAGGCTCTCCTCTGTCATATTTAAACAACAAAACTATAATCCAGAAGGTTCATGATTTTTATAAACTGGTAGTAGTATTTAAATCCTTATTGAAGAGTATGAAGTGACAGATTTATTTTTTTATTTTTTAATTCAAGCTCCTCATCTAAAAGGATTCATTTATATACCTGGTTTAGGTATGGCTGATCCAGCCTAGCACTTCTGGCTACAAGCTCGTAGCTTGCAGTGTTACCATGAAAACATAATGTAAGGACGGTGGCACAGCTTTTAATCATAAGGCAAACAATCTGAAAAATAAAACTCATACCTTCATAGAAAGACTACTTCGTTCTGCAGGCTCTATCCATGCATTAAGCTAATGTTAAACCAAAATCACAAAGTTGCAACATGAAAGCTTTACAACTGAACTTCACTCTTGCTAGACTAACAATTACAATTTTGTCGGGAAAGTCGCCAAATCAGAAAGCCAAATCTCATTCAAAATGTCATCACATAATACGTAGTTAAAAAAAAAGTTTTACATGAAGAAAATCCTTCAGCTTCTCTGCTAGACAAGCCTGTGTTTTTTGGAAAGTGACATACCACTGGATGTGCAGGCTGCTCTTCAACTCTGTATGTTTGCAGACTACCTCTTCTGCTGGAATGGTTCTTGAAGTAGTGAAGAGGAATGACATATTAAGTATTATTGAAGCTTTAAGGATGGCAGCAAATAGTCAATGGTTATCATGCTTTAAACTGTTACAGTTTTCATCTTGGACAAAGTGTCTTATTTGTTTTGAAACGTTGATTTAATATTTTTGAAACACCTGTTTTAACACCGCTGGAAACATGAAATTCACAGGGTCTACTGTAACCTTAAAACAGAATAATACAGAAGCTTGTGAAAGTTATGAAAACCCTAACAGTAGATGTTTTGGCACATAAAATATTAAAGTTATTGCAACCAGTTACATTACAATTGACCTTAGAGCACAGAACTTACTGCGTTATCTTGCCAGTAGACTAAAGCCTCTGATATATCACAGCTAACACAACTTTTCAGAGAGTAGATTAAGTTAATAATGACAAGATATGAGAGACATCCCATTTGCAAAGAGTATACTCAATCCCTGAACTTTGCATATGCATCCATCTTTCTGCCTACAGCCACTTAGATCTCATCTGCTACAATTAAGCAACTGTATTTCATCTTGCTCCAGAATTTCCCCAATTATTTGAAGAATTTTTCCCTATCTACATACCCTTTTAGAATACTGCAAAGAAAAAGCATGATTAAGTTTTTTAACATTTTTGGGAGGGGGCTGGGTGATGGAGGTGTAGGGAGATAAGACTGTCTTTCTAGCTGCTCTTACAAACAATTTGAACGTCTGCCTCTTCCTTTGCTTAGGCCACCCAAGCAAGCTGAAGCAAGTTATTTTTAGGAATCATTAAGGTTGGAAGAGACCTCAAGGATCACCCAGTCCAACCGTCCGTCTCCCTCCACCTATTAACCACTAAACCATTTCTTGCTATCCATAGGATTCTGAAGAGCAGAGATGAAGCAAAGTCTTGTTACTGTCACTTTGCTGTTTCCAGCAATACTAGTGATGACACCTTTGTACAAACTTCGAAAAACAGTCAATTCCAAATGTAAATTTGGAATGGCATTCTCAGCATCACGAAAGCTAATGATTTCATTTAAATACCAAAATCTTACAGTCTAGATGGTCTGGGTCACCTCTATAGGCTTTCCTCAATGGACAGTGGATTTCTCAAGTCACATACCAGATTAAAAGGCTGTTTGTGGAGCTTGGGTTTCACAAGACAGCTGAGCATATTTAATTACTTGCTACCACCAAAAAGACAAGTCTTACTCCTGGCTGCTTATCCTCTGCCACCATAGTATATCAGACAATTTAGCATGCTATTTCAGCTTGTAAAACTGGAAAAAAAAAAAAAAAAAAAAAAAAAAAAGAGTTCGGGGAAAAAAAAAAGAGGATAGTTTTCTGCTGGGTTAGCAAGCTGAAGAGACTGAGAGGTCAGACGAGTTTCATGAATATATGAAACTCATATTTTGAAATATATGAAATATTATGTGAAATATAATATGAAATATTATGAATAATATGAAATATAATATTAAATAATATGAAGTATTTATGGATTTATCAGTAGTAACATTTTGTGCAAAATATTATAGGTATTTTTGTACATTAGAACAATGAGAAAAATAAATTACAGTGTAGGTTGCTGACTGGCCAGTAGCTGAACTTCCAGAGGTAGTAAGTCTGGTATTCAGTTCTTCTGCAAGATGAGTCTGTATATCACAACTACTCTGCGAGAGTGGTACTTGAAGGTTCTGATTGCTATACATTGTTGCCTCATCTTCAGTGATAATTTCCCAGCTCTTTAAAATGAAAATAAAGAAAAAATGTTTTAAAAAAAGTAGTTCCAAGTTACAAGTAGATAAAACAAGTGGTTTTGACTAGACTAAAAGGTTACTTGCATTTCAGAAATATTTAGAGATTGTTTTTACCTCGGGGGAATCTCTGTTGTCTAGATTTTCTGCATCCTCTGATATCTGTCGCCGATGAGCAAACACATGCTGGGCTTCCAACTGCACGCTACCAATATCTGCAACAGCTACATTGTCCCTATTGGGGGGGGCGGGGAGAAGTCAGCATACAGTAGCCGTATTTTATCTTTCAAGAGCAAGCTAGGCTAACAGCAAAAACATACATTACAGTCACTTCAGCAGAAGAAAAAGAAACAGTCATGAGCTACAAAAATTAATGTAAACTGTTTAAAAAGAATAAGCATTCATGTCAGCGTGAAGTATAAGTTACACTAAAGAACGAGATAGCATTCCAGGCATTATTTTTGTAATTCACATGCTAAGGGTAAAAAAACCTGAAAAACACAAGGTAAATAATTTAACTTAGCCCCTGCTGGGAAGGAGGAGCCAGGCGTAGAGCTGAAAAATAATTTCCTTTCCATTACTACAGTTATTATCTCTTGAAGTTGCAACTGGTTTCTATTTGAATGCACACTTCCAGAGAACAGGAAGAGTACTGAGCAGTTAAAATGGCCAGTAGCCAGTGACCATTACACATGGGCTTGAAGGTTAAGCTATGGAAAGCTCTCTACTAATTCTGAAGCTGTTCGCTTCCCAGTTCTCCTTGCTTTCAACATAACTAGAGTGAACTAGTTACACTGGTTAAGACAAGACTTGAACTTTCAGGCCAAAGGACATACTGAGCAGTTGGTCTTTTCCACTGTGTTCTTCTGAATTCATGATTGACATAGTAGGTCCTTCCAAGAATGTCTTGCCTTTCTTCCCAGCCTGAGGGCAGTGGAGGAGATTCCTGCTGCTGCTGTTGTGGCTGGCTAGCAGCATCTGGTTGGTCCAATATAATCCACCCAGGCTAGAAGACATAATATTAACCAACTTTAATATTACCAAAGCTGAAAAAGTAGCTCAATTTATTAAACCATCCCCCTTTTAAGGTGCAGTTCCACTACACCTTAATCCAGTAAGATTGGTTCTGGGTTTTATTGTGTATATTTGTCAGTAAATGATAGAACAAGTTATGCATGCAGAACTCGTATTTTTAATTCAAGTTTCTCAAACATATTAGCATCAAAAGTTGTTTATTCCAGGAAAATAAGCAGTATTCATATCATAGATTAAAAAAATGTAAATAAATTTCATTTCATACAGATGCCACAAGTGTATTAGTCAGATAAGCATACCATTTCGTAACAGAAACTTTAATTACAACAGAGGTGGTAATGCTGATTAGAGTTGTTTAAGTCTTGAAAAGAAATCCATTGATCTAAATTGGATGTGCTTACAAAAGATTACAAATGTAAAGTAGTTAAGATCACAATAGCCCGCCAAATTGGGGAGAATTGAAATCCTAAAACCAGCAAGACCTCAGTGTCTGTCTGGCTGCAGTCAAACGTTAAACAGCAGTAAAAATACTAGGCAATGATACTTCCATGAACTCTAAAACAATGAAAAGTTACATAGACACATGGCAAGTCAGTACCAGAACAAAACCAAAAGCCTAATGTATGTTTGCTTTTTTAGATATACTGACAAACTCACTCCTTTAGTTAGAAAAAGTGCTCCAGAATTTTTATGCACTTACAACTTTTACATAAAATAGAAGCAATCACTTCTAACTGGTTTGTTTCTAAAACATTATTTATAGCTTAGTGATTCCTAACATTTGTTTTTACTGTAAGGACCCTTAATAGCTGAAGACATTTGCTAGGTTTTTCAGCAATAAATACATCTTTTCTCACCTCTAATTCTTCAGCTTGTTCTGTGGTTTCTTCTTCAGACCCACTGCTTTTAGGCAAGTAAGTCATTTTTAATCTAAGGTGACCTTTAACTCTTGATTTATGGCTGCAGAAAAGAAAAGAAAATCTTCTAATCATGCACTTGTAAAATTCTTACCTGGAAATAAAATTGCTGAAAAAGTACAGCTAGAGGATTATTCTTAAGTTTCTCAACACAAACTTGGCTTTTTATAGTTTAAATTAATGAAGTTCTGTAATAGCATTGAGTTTTTGGACTTCTGAATACACCCCAATGTTACGTACTCCAACTGGAAACCTTCTTTCCAACTCACTCTTCTGAAAACTTCCCTAGTATCCAATGTATAAAGAACAATAAAATAATGACAATTTAATTCGTATACTTATAATAATTTGGGTGCAGACAATCTATCAAGTATTACTTCAACCTACAGGACTACTCTTTCTAAAACTTAAAGTTACAACAGGCTTATATACTTCAGCATCTGCCTCTCCATATTTAGCTTAATGCATCGTTAGAAGCCTGAAAATAGGATTTCCCCATATTGATTTTATTTAATACTTTCACTTGGTAAAGAAATCTGCCAAATTATCTCATCTGACTATTGGTATTAAAAAANAAAAAAAAAGATCCCCGACCTCACTAAAGTCTAACGCTTTGGTGGGTTGTGGGGGTTTTTTTGCCACGCAGAAAATGTGAATTGGATTATCTGATATCCAGAAAAATAGTTCATCCTAGATTATAAAAAAAGCCCACAACCCTTTGAAAGAGGAAATAACTTACTACCTTACTTTCCAATCCAATAGTTAAAGTAATTAATTTCAGAGTATCAACATGTTAATAATTCTTACTCAGCTTGTGGTATTGAGAAGGTAGTAACCGTATTAATAATATTCCTGTCTAAGTGAATGCAAATATGAGAAAAATTGAAGAACATGAATTAACAATACTAAAGCATCTAAAAGTTACAGTAAGATTTCAAGGCAGGAAAGTGCCTGAACCTTTGACAGTATCTCTCACTACAAAGCACTGCCAAATTCATGTGGTAGCCACTACAAGAAGAGGTCAGATCCTTGACTAACAAACAACAACTGAATTTATGTAGAGACAATTAATATTATTCTTCATTCATTTTAGGATAAGAAATGTTAAATTCAGAAAAATAGGAGTAGATCAAAATGACACTTGCCAGTCACTAACTCTGTTACAATCACTGATCTGCTAAAAGTCAAGTGTGAAATACTTCAAAAAATACTTCTGCTACCAATGTGGCTAAGAAAGATCTGTATGTCCCACATGTTCAGTTTCTAAATTGGAACCTACTATCTGAAAAATGTCAATATAGAGTTTATTTTTAAAGAAGTTGCTAAAAACTGCTCAGATTTAGGTTAAGAATCTACATTTTAAAAATGAAATGCATAACACTAATATCTGTCAAAGTATCACCTATTATTTTAAAATTCCGTGTATTTTTTAACACAGGCATTCCTAAATGTTAAGCAGCTTCAGTTTAAGTTTTGTTATGTTTATAGTTAAGGTCACACAACTGCTTACATAAAACAGGCAACCAAGAGAGACAGGGAGGCAGAAAAGAAATTCAACTTGAAAAGGGATAAATGAGTTATGGCATGACATTGGTCACCGATTTCACTGTTCAGCAAAACAGTAAATTGTTCAGATGAAGTTATAATGTGAATTATATCATGGCCTGAAGAAAAAATGGTTTATTCTTACCAGATTATCTATAAGCATTTAAACAAATGCTGACTTTTTAGTAGAACCACAAACATCTTTCCCCACTGATGCTCAAATTTCTTTGATGAAAATATAAAAGTTTAGGCAATATTTACATCTGTACAAGTAATTACATAACAGCATTGTTTAGATATGAAAGTTAGAATTTCTATGTGGTCTTTACCAACCTTCTTGGATGAAGAACAAAATCCTTAAATGTATATGGTCTCTCCATACTTGGATTTTCCGTCTGAAATAAGATAAGTTTTTTCAAGAAAAGTATGTATCAAATACTTGAAGTTAAAGAAATTTATCAGAAGTTTACAGTGAGTTTCTTTAAAAGCCATATAACATTTTAGAATTTAAGTTATAGCTTTAGGTACCTATAGCAATAGCAATACCAGCTCTAATCTTAGTAATATGACTCATCCCATGGTTGAACAAAAAAAAAAACCAACAAAAAATGCCAAACAAACCAAAACAAACTATATTTATATAGTATGTGTGTATGTTTATGTATGTATATGTATGTATATATATATGTGTATATATATGTGTATGTATATATATATCACAGTTTCTAAAGCACAGGAAAAACCCCACCTGTTTAACCTAAAATCACAGAATGGTTTGGGTTGAAGGGACCTTAAAGACCACCAAGTTCCAACCCTCCTGCCATGGGCAGGGACACCCTTCACTAGACCAAGTTGCTGAAATTGAGAAATAGATTCTCTATTTTCACAGTTTAAAATAAAATGTCTCCAGCACTGGTTTTCCTCCCTCAGCATTTTTCAAATATTTTTACAAAAAACATATACAAAAAGCCATTTCTAGCTTTAGAACTTGGGGATAAAAAGTAATCACAGAAGAATCCATTCTAAGAACATCTCTGGTCTGATTCACAGCAGTGAAGTTGCTCAACAGAGAGAAGCACAGAGGTAAACAGACATCATTTTATCAATATACATCCCAGGTACAGGTAGAGCAATATACATCAGGGATCATTGAAGAAAACAAAGATACTTATTTTTCAGATTAACCTAAATATATATAATTCATGTGGAGTTCTGCAATTCTTACCAAAACGTGATTTTTACAATACCATATGTTTAGGAACAATCATAAGTGTCTTTAAGTCTCTCTTTTTCCTCCCCCCTTTTAAGCTGATTGTAAATCCTGGGGAGGAGCTCTAGGCTCTCATTAATCAATACATTTTAACTGTTTCGAAAAGTACTGAATAATATGACGAAAAACTTGCGATTACTGTATTTGTAAGTCTTTTAATTAAGAAAATGGCACATGATGCAATCTTCAAAAAGGTTGAACTAATTCTATAGTAGTGTTTCCAAAAAAATCTAGTGTGTGTCAACATTTGACTGGAAAGAAAGAAACAAAAAAAAATTCAGAATCTAAAGGTTAAACCTTATTAAGTTTAAGGCTTTAGAATTTTATCTGGAACTGTTGAGCTTTGTTACAAAAAAGTTCTTCAGCTTAAACTGACTAAACCTTAATGAATGTGGTAACTATTACACCAAATCTCAGAAAGAAAAATGTTCTGCTATTTCAGACATTTCAGTGTCAGTTCTTATTAATACTGTTAAGTTGCTTTAGACTCAATGCCAGATTATGCTTGGATTAATACATTTAGTTTTGGAAAGAGCAAATTCTTATCTGCCAGAAATCTTACCTGGCAGATGATTTGCCCTTTTGACATGTCCCTGATTACCAGCTCTTTTTAGTTATGAGCAGTCTGCGTTTGTATAGTATCAAGCAAAACCAAAACTGCATGTAATAGAGAATTTATAAATGGATTTTATTTATCCAAGATACAGTTACTTATGTAAATGAAAGACTTTAAAAAAAAAATCCACCAATATTTGGGGCAATAAAGTACAACAGATTTAGATGGCAAGACCAAGTAATTAAGCACAAGGGACCAGGAAGACACAGACAAGACAGGGAAAAGTTGACATTTGAGGAAGATAAGAAAATAGCCATGGAAATACTCAAGTAAGGATCTATAAATTAGTTCATATAAAAAAAAAAAAGGAAATACACCAGTATCTCCAAAAGACTCGATATTGCTGTCCAGCTTATTAGTGGGAAGTGAAGACACAGACAGTCCTCTCCAGTGGAAGATTACAGTCAGTCTTCCTAACCCACCTGATTGAGGGGGAGCAGTGAGTGTGATCTCACATCCCAGTTACAGTGGGAAATGGGACATACCTGTAACTACTTCTGACTCGGTTCTTACCAGAAAGGAAGAACAACTGGTCTCAGAAAGGTTTTGCCATGGTTGCTATCCAGTGTTTAACAGTTACTGGTAAGTCTGCTAGTATTTGCTAATTTTTTGTGACTTTAGAAGAAAATTAAAAGGCTCACTTATTTCAGTGTGCTTGGTGATATGTCTTTAAAACAACAATGTGCTTTGCAAAAGGACTACAAAACCAAAAACTAAAAAAAAAACCAAAACCAACCCAACAACCAAAAAACCCAAACCCAACAAAAAACCTGTACAAAGCAACACTAGCTCTATTTCCCGCTTACCATCTTCTGTATCTGTTTATGGGAATAAGGAACATTAAAAGTAAATTTGTGACTTCAAATAAAATACTTCAAGAAATGTAACAATAGTTATAATTTCTTCTTGTCTTTAAGACTGTTTCAGACCTTGCATTTTTATTGTTGAAAAAGCTAAAAGTGCTCCTAACTCTCGTAGCAGCAGAAAGCAATATCTAAACATAAGGTAACTTACATTTTAGAACAAATATCAGCACTAAAAAGCCCCTAACAAATCCACAAAAAAAACCCAACCAAACAAAAACCCCACAGAGTAGGTGAATTTAATCACTTGTATTATCAGTACAGTTAACTTCCTTAGATGACTAATATAGTTGCATACAGCATCATTTTTCCATTTCAGAGTCTTAAAACAAAAAACAAACAAAAAATACAAACCGGTAACTGATAAAGAGGAATATCCACTTGCCCAAGAAAATCATCTCGAGTCTATGGAAAATAAAAAACAAACAAAAAAAAACCACAGAAAGTTTAAAGTTGCAAAGTATTGATCCAAACTCCTGGTAGCATAGTAAGGTTTTCTAAGAATTTGAAGACACTCTTGAATTATTGACATTAAAACTTGTTCTGTCTAGAATGAGTTCTGATTCACCCAACACTCAGAGCCTTGGACAGCTCTCCTTTCACTAAAATAAATGAAGTTTGAGGGAGCTGGAGGTGGAGACTTAGACTGTATTTTAAATCATACAGACTAATGCAAATCAAACAGGAGAGATTTATTCAGCATCAGGACTGAGATTATCAGCATCTCCAATACAAACAGTGTCTTAACGGCAAAGAGCAAAGACACTTTTCCCCTTAGCTGTTTCAGTACAACAACAGCAACTAATAAGCAACTAAACATTTATCACAGATTAACACAGAACTAAGAAAACCTTCCTCCTAGGAGTGCCTGACAATTTCTGTAAGCCTAGACAGCTGTTTAAAACATGCATATAAAACATCTCTTTCTCTTCAAAATAATACAGCTACAGTCAAAAATAAGATGAAGTAAAAATAAGTTTCATCTGTGATAAGCACTTTTTAAGTTCCAGCAATTCCAGCGGTCCCAAGCCTGGCAGCAGGAGCTTTAAATCTGGCATCTCCTCCACCCTCTGCCCAACATTCCTCTTGACATCTGAAATCGCACTAAAATTTGTTACAGCTATGAAAAATACTATTTGCCTACACACATTGCAGAGTTCAGTTTTAACAACTAAAGTCTGAAAGATTCTGCCCTGACTTGGATGCCTTGACTGTCCAACTACAACCAGACTATGAAGGCAGTAACTTTGTATCTGGATGCCCTCTTTGCCTGCCAGCAAAATTAAGATGCTGGTAGTTCATGTAGGTAATTCCAGTATTTGCTATTAGTCAAGACTGACAACAGCCTTGACTTTACTTGACTTCTTACTGGATTATTGGAGCATATGCTGAGTTGCTTCAAGGTCATTTGTGATTTGAAAGCCTTTGCAAACTTCCACAAAAGCAGGAAAATGGGTTGTGTGGGTCATTTAACCAGGAGGGCATGCAATTTTTAAAAGGTACATATAAGCCTATGGCATTTTTCAAAAATCTACATTATAACAAGACCATGCTTTTTTCTATAGACAGAGTAAGGAACTGTGAAAGTTTTCAACACTGTAGCTGGTGCAGCCCCGAATTTCTTATCTTCCTGATTTTTCCAGCTAACAAAATATTTGGTGCCTATTCTTTCCTAAATCTGTTGGTGTAACACAAGCTTGTATTCAAATTCATCATTCAAGGATTTTGATGGCTGTCTTCTGTAAAACGTTCCACGATGAGGCTCTGCATCTTGCTGACATCTATTCCCTTGACCTCAGGGCAAAGCCACATGTTTCATCTTTCTTCCAGCATGACTGGCGTTTTCATTTTCAATGCCAATGTTTTACAGTATTAAAACCCCAGTCCAATTCTACTCATTTTTTGCCCCATTGACAGCATTCTCTATTCAAACACTTCTGACATTAAAGGCTGTAAGTATTTCTTGAAGCAGTTCTTTCTTCCTTAAAAATTCTGGAACTTTTTTTCTTTAGCTCTGTTGTCCTAAGTTTGTCCATTTCATCTTTAAATCACACAGGTATATGGAGAACCAGTGCCTCACACTTGTATAAGCTCCGATTTTCACACCTCCGAAAAAACCAGCTAGACCTCAGAGCTGGTCACAGACAATAATGTGCTAGAAATCTAGAGATATATAACTTCCAATTGAATCTGTAGTGTGTATATCTTATATTCAGACTTGACGGGGGGAGGGGAGTGGAAATAAAAACAAAACACCCACCTTTTTAGTTCACAAACTTGTTTGAGCTAGAAAGCTGCAACAGGTTTTCATACCTGAAGAGTCTGAAGCTTCCCTGAACTACTGAAGGAAAACTTTCTGTATTATTATAAACCACAAGCTTCTGGAAAAATATAGCTATCATTTTTGCCAATGAGGTTCTTTTTAAAATGGCACAGCACATACCTTAGACATGTCAAAAGGCTTAGTATTTGTAAAGTTCTTGGCAGTTTTCAAGTGGAACATGCCTTTCAAATAAATTACTGGAATGTGGGACAAAAGTCTGCTGTATTTTAGAAAACCTCAGAACATTGTGTTTGTTACCAGCATTATTTTAGTACGGGCTCCTGTTATTCACTTTACTATTCTGCTGTCTATCCTGCTATTTTTAGCAGAGCTAGCCTTGATAACCAACCTTTAACAGTACTTTCTCCTCCAGCCAGAGAGTAAAATCCTCCAGTGGAGATTTTTGTTGACCTCCAAACAACTAATACACAGATCAGATAGCACGAATGCTCTTTAGCAATGTGCCTCACTATGACAAGCTGACAAACTGCCTTCAAAGAAGTGCCAAAGAAGCTTTGAAACAGACATTGCACACATTAACAATTAAATGCCAATGGAGTTGAAACTGTTTGGATCTCTGTGTCATGAGAGCAGGCATCCCACTTTTTTCAAGACAGACAAGTGGGTCAGTTGTTCTTGTCAACTTCCAATTTCTTAACAGCCAGAGAACTCAAACTTTCTGCTTGCCAAATCGTAAGTGCATAAACCTCAATTAATGATACAGTACACTAACAAAGAGGCCTTTTATTTTACTGATTCGTTGGTTTAGTCTATAGAAAGTTATTAAAAACATGCGAGGACAGACAGCTGTTGTATACAATACATTTAAAGAACTCTACCGCAATGCCAAAGCAAGTGCTCAAAGAGGAAAAGCACCAAAATAAAGTAATGCAGTCCAAAACTAATTTCCATCTATTTTATGAATATATTCTTAATAAGCCTTAATGGTTAAGAGGTTGGATTTTTTTTTCCTGCAATTCCCATCAGAAACAAGATAGAAGAGATTATAAACAGACATACTTATCTGAGTCACACACTTAAAAGCAGTATTGAGAACGCTACCCATAATTTATCAGGTTTGAAGACAATTAACTGAATTTAATGCCTTTCTTAATTGCTGGATTCACCAGAGTGCCTTTTGAAACAGCTCTTGTATAACACCAGGGTGTTGAAATAACAGGTATTTTCTCTACTAACTTTTGTGAGTTACCTTTGTTGATGTTAGTGCATGAATTAGAACCTAAGTACATTCCCAGTGTTTTTCTGACTAAACAGACAGCTAGTTGTGCATAAGCTGGTCTTCGCACAGAAATCTACAGCTGTATGGCAAAATGAGAAAGCATACAGCTTTTATTGGAGGGAATATAAAGTATCAATTCAAATTGAAAAAACAAACAGTGATCTGGACTATCACTGCTAAAGAAAACAAGAGCTCAATAGAACCCTTATAAAACCAACATTCTTCTTGCTTAAACACCCAAACATCAACATTAGTTACAAGCTTGATGAGAATGAAAAAACAAGCCTTTCCTGAGCTACACTAGCAACTTCAAGTATTTTTCTTTTCATGCTGCACTGAGTATATTATTTGGTTCTCTTAAACTCTAAATCAAGAAAAATGAGCTTTTTTTCTCCCGTGAAATACTGCCAGCAATGTGCTATTCGTCATGGGAAAAAGAACAGTTTCAAAAGAGCAAAATTCAATTATCATGTTAAGATCTTACCAAATTCACAGATTTTGAAAGGAATGTTTTCTCTATTTTGCAAGGCAATAAATATTTTGTTGCATGGAATTCATGAAAGTACCAGTCTCCTGTATTTTTAAGGTGGAGAGTTAGATGGTGAGATTATTTTTTTTAATTGACATGTAGGCATTTCTTTTTAGTTGTCATCTGTAGGACTGACATAGAAGAACCTATGAGCATTTTCAAAATAGAGAAAATACATATCAATGGTTATTATGCAACATATGGTTCTGCAGGACCTTCAGCCCTGCTAACTGCTTCAACAGCAAGGTGTCAGCATAGCATGCCTCAGCAGTTTTACCATCTGTTTAACAGACAGCATTTAGAAATTACACTCAAGTTATTTTCACTAATTCTCCCTTGCTTCCAAAGATATTTTCAGAGAACTGCTTCTCTAAAAAGACCAGAGCAAAAGTGTGATCTGATTTTCCATTTATAGCTTACACTTCTTATATAGAACCAGTATCTTACAGCTTCCTTAAAAGTTCGTATTTAGTCTGCAGTAATGTTATAACAACATTCGTATATTACTCCACTCAATGTTTGCTACTTTGTGCTTAGATGTTCATTAACAAAGCCATTTAAGATAGCTTTTTTTTTTTTTCAAATGAGAACTCATTTTCACATAGTCACAGGAAGACAAGTCATCTAATATAACCAAAGCATACTTAAGCACAACATAAACAGAGAACAAGTCAAAGCTAGTAATGCATATGGTTTATTCATCATGAATTTGAGTGCCTTTGTTTTTATGGACAGATGTGCCAAATAAGCTACCTTACAAAATGTAGGACTATTATATTTATGAAAGGTCAATCCAGATTTGGCCTCCTGTGTTAAACCAGCTAATACTCAAAAAAAAAAGAGTAATTCAGAAAACAGTACCAAATATTTAATTAGGTACCATTTCAACAAGCCATTCCTGATACCAAGTTAGTTAACTTCATAGTAGTATAAAAACATAAACCTTTTGCATCTATTTGTAGATTTGTGCCAAATCTTAAGACTTCAAATAAAGTTTGCAAAACAAACTCTTGTAGTAACAATTCCAGGTGCACTTTTACCTTCACCAATTAAAGCTTAAAACACTCAAAAAATGTAAAACCTTACCAAACATTAAACTACACAGGTAATTTGCTCCCTGAAACAAGCAACAGATAAACCAGGTATGACAGATGTTAACACACTGGCTAATTAATACAATCAGCCAAATGACTCAATACACAGTCAACTCCATTATTCACATCAAGAGGGATCAAACAGAATTAAAAAGACACAAAAACCAACCAAACAAAAAAACCAAACCCCACAAAAAAAACCCAAATCCACAAAAAAACCCAACCAAAACCAACAGACAAACAGTTTGCCTCCAAAAGGCAGACAGGCAATTGGAGCATCTCTGTACCATAGTGTCACTCTGGGAAAGTTTATTAGGTCCAGTACAGTGCCACACAGATGCACAAAATCAGGTTGAGCCTGGAAGCTGCTTTTTCCAGCCTTAAATATAACACCGAATGGTCCGCCCAGGCTGTACAGAAGTTTCTTATAAGGGGTCAATTACTTGTGAACACAGACCTAACAGTAGGTCTAGACGCAGGCTGACTGGCCTCAGCCTACTCCAAAGTTAGCCCAGCAGTTTTCCAAAGCATTCTTAAGGCCTACTGTTCTCAGCTACTGTTGATCCAAATTCAACATCAACACTAACTCCGTAATTCCCAGCGCCTTTGCACCAGCACACAGCTAGCGGCCGCTGGCAGCCACACTGCAGCTCTTCATTCTCTTCTGCACTCCGCCTTTGTCTTCAGCCTCCACTGATCTCAACAGGAGCCCCAAGCCCTACCTATTGACCTCTCCCAGCTCTAAGTCTAGTGCTGCCAGTCCTAAATGTAGACATTGATAGCCTGGCTACAGCGGAACTTACTGGTTTGTCTTAAATTGTGCTATGCTTAAATTATAAATGCCATCTGTCCAAAACCAGTCTGCATGAACTGACCTTGGATGCCTCAACCTCTATGGCACAAGGCAACTACAACACAAATAATCCACCCACAACAACTTTTGCAACAAAAGCACTATTACAATTTATTTCAGATTAGTAAGAAATGTCAGATTACATTTGTCAGATGTTAACCACTTTGAATTTATTCTTTGCAAGTCAAACATTTGTCCCAAATCAAACTTACTAGAAATAATGATTACTACAACAACTGGCTAAGGTAGAAATCTGTTAAAAAATATGTAATGTTCATAAAGCTTTTTCTTTGAAAACTCCTTGTGCTTTCACATTACTGAACAAGGCTTTTTCCCTTATGCTAGGAAAAAGCACAGATTGTCATACAAATCATCTAGGTCTAAAAGAATCCAGTTCTGTGTTGCTTTCCACATTCCTCTTACAGAGTAGCTGGAGTGCCCCATTTGCATTTTAACACACCCTAATTTCAATGACTCCAATTCAAGTTTGTATGTAATTTCAGCCAGGAACTTGCTGATGTCCTGCAATTCTGTTTGCTTATGTTCCACTCGATAGAGTTGAAAGCACCCAAGGTCTCAAACAATAATTGCATCTTTTCAGTTTACTGTAAACTGCCATGACAGGAGGGAAAAAGAAAAAAAAAAGGCGGGAAAAAAAAGAAAGAAAAAAAGAGGTACTCTTAAGACAGAGTACCTAAACTAACCTATCCATAAACTAACACTGAAATGAGCTACAAACATTTTGTTGGCTGCATTCCCAAATCGGCATGTTCTGTTCGTCACAGGGAGTGAAAAAGAAAGTTCACTTGAAACAGAGACACTTAACAGAAATGCAGGGCAGTCCCCTTCAGACAAGGGTGAAAGTCAGTTGTAAGCAAATGACTCGTCTGAAAAAAACAGTCAGTTTTGCGTGCTTGCTCAATCTGTGAAATTCATCCACTTGTGGAAGACGAGAAAACACATGTTGGAACACAGAAAGAACACTCTTAGCCCAGGGTGAGGGGAAAACTTGAAAGAACATTTCTATCATTTGATCCTAGGTGGCTGCAAGGGCTGAGCAGGCAGCAAAGCGCAGAGTAGTCAGATTAATGCTCTGCATAGCCTTGTATCCTTTCCCTAGTAAGTAATAGCCAAGAGCAGATGCTTAAGAAAATAATAAAAGTTGCAGTTAAGAATAGTACTTCCTCTGATATATCCCCCACCTTCTAATGAGTAAGTGGTCATGGACTTTTTGATCCTGATGCTAAAATACATACTGAGAATGTAATACCCTGTGATGGAGTTTTCTTCAACTTATCTAACCTCTTCCTGAAACCCATTTCTACTTTCAGTATGCACATCTTGCAACAGTGAGCTCAGCAACATGAGAGAACATACTTGCTGTAGAAGAGTGGAGTCTCTCTTTAAATTCGCCTCCTGTGAACTACAGTTTTATAGAACTCCCTTTATACCAGCTCTCAAAGCTGAAGAGTCCTTGGTCTACGCAGTGCCTCCTCACATAAAACTTATCTTAGTCTAGTTCTGTTACACATGCTTTCTGAAAAGGATGACCAGAAATATGCATGCCATGCACATATGTGGATTTGTACAACTTCATAATAGTGTTTTTTGTTAGTTTATTCCTTTCCTAATAAATCCTAACCTTCTACTTGACTTTCAACTGTCAACAAGATTTGAGCTGACATTTTCAGTGAGACACTCACCGTGACATAAGCCATTTCCTGATCAGTATGGGAGACCGTAACCACCCATGCATCATTAGCTGTTTTTTCTCTATGTGCAGTACTTGGCATTTAACACCAACTTTAAAATTGTCCATTCTACTGTCTAGTCACTCACTACCATGAGATTTTCTGCAGCTTCAAAGGTGACAATTTAATTCTCACTTTTGTTTCTTACCTTTTAATTAATCATCATCAATAAGGAAGCTTTTTTACTGCACTTAGGCCTTGAGAGTCTTTTTTAGAACTTCTGCTAAGGGATCTTGCCAAATATTTTGAAAAGCTCAGTGTCCTGCATTAACCGACTCACCCATCTTCGCATGACATTCATTAGTTTGATTTGTAAGTCAAAACTCGTTATGAAAGCAGTGCTCAGTCTCCCTCCTTGTAAACATAAAATGTGTCATATGTCTACTCATTCTATTCCGTGTACTCTTTCTTCCAGACAAGCCTGTTGCAGTAGCCTATAGTTCCCCTTCCGGTAATTTTAAAATATCAGTATACTACTAACCATCTTCCTCCGGTAAAAGAATCTAATAGATTAAGAGATTACTCCTTACAGTTAGTGTTTCAAGAATTATACAGCAGAGCTTCTGACAATTTTTGGGACCATACCTGCAGGTACTATTAATTTTGCTAATGGCTTCTGTCTGATGCTGTTATTCTTACAAAAACTGATTTCTACATCACCATAACATTTCCCAGGAAATGTTTTTGTTTAACCCAAAGTGTTGATCTAATTTCTCACAGAAAGCAAAAAGGATGTGCCACTCAAAAAAAAAATTTAGCAATGATCATGGTCTCAAATCTGAAAGCCGGCAAGTTATTTGGCTAGTCAGGAGTAAAGGGAAGAATGTGTCTATCTTGCCTTATGAACAAACTTTATTTTAACACATTCTTAAATGTATACTAAGCCTTAAGAGACAGAATAACTATAGCTTGTAGCTATATTAAAAGAAGGCACACCACTGATGCCAACTCTCTCACAGTAGATTAAAAGGACATGAATCAACCTGAAGGCTAGATGATTAAGAATTTATACAAGCTGTTTTCAAGAGCCCTGCTCTGCATGGTTTTGCAGTTTTAGCTCCCCTTTTGTTGGCATGAGAAACCTACCCAAACTAAGTTCAGCTGCAGACTATAAACAGAATGAGGCTAATCATCATCTCTGCACAATCAAATAAAACTCCTCCTTAATGTCTGCTGGTGACTACAAAGCGCTAGAGCTTTGACATACAGAGTTATTCAAGTATTATGCTACAGCCTGGCCACTGTTCCTCACAGAACGATCATATTCTCAAAATTACATGTGGTTCGCTGTTGTCAAATACAAATGCTAAAATTGACAAAGAAAAATTTTAGGAATGGAGCTGATACTGAACAATATTGATTGCTTCCTTTGCTGATGCTTCCACCTAGCAACTATTCACAGCTAGTCTTGGCTATAAGGTTTATCACATCCTTTGAGTGTAAGCTGTTTTCTTCTCTCCCTCAAGAATGCTAATCAAAAGATAAAGGCATGAAGAAAGGTGGCTAAAAAAGCTGTAACAAAACTCTGCATTTAAGCAAGATGGAAAATAGAACAAATCAGTACAAATTAAAGTACTACAGGTCATTGTTATATAAACGATGAAAGTAGGAGATCACCTACAACTAATTATAAATTAGTTACTGTGATTAAAAGACACTGTCTTCCCTTTAATGCTTTGATGTGTACTTCAATTTCTAGAATTTGTGTGAGACAACATAAATAGTATTACATGATTCAAGTCTAACATAGTTGTCACCGTGATGCCTTAAAAACACACTACCTTCCTTTCAACTCCAATTCTCCTTGACTGAACTGATATACCATGACATAGCAACGTGCCATACACAGTCCTGTAACACGATCCTTCAAGATACGCAATACTGAACAATATCAAAATTACTAGCTGATGAGGTTGTAACACACTAGCATAAAGAGATGTCAGTTTGTGCTTTGCCTCGTATTACTGCCTCCATAATCTTTTGCCTCACTTGCCCCTTTACCACCTCACTTCCTTGCACAGACTGGGGACGCTGCTATCTGTGCAGCCCGTTTGCTCAATGTGCAAAGATAGAAATAACTGGAGGGAAGACACAGTTGTCTTCCCCTTCTCCTGGCAATTCTCCCTGGCTGGACCATTATCTTCCGTGAAGGTTTGCTAAGACAGCAGCTCTATACTTAAAGAGGATACAAGACACTCACAGACTATTCATTGCAGCATTTATTAAGGGAATCAAGGTCTTCCAGGCACAGGTTCTGGTTCCTTCAGCATGTTCAGATCAGCTGGGAAGTTAAGTTAGTGAAGAGCGACATCCACACACACAGCTCCCTCAAATTACTGTTTGTCTAAATTTTAAATTTAATACTTAAAAATTCAAATAGCATCTCCTTTTACAACTAGAAAAGATGGGACTTCCAGAACCTGGTGGAAAAAAAACCCCAAGAGTTCCTGCTAGCGGTTTTCTTCACACAAACCTAACAGTAGAAAAGCATTTTGGTTATTTTACACCACCCCCGAAATTTTTTGCTTCAAAAGGTGTATTTCAGTCACTAGAGACAAAACTTGAGTAAAATTTCTTGGAAACAAAAGGACAGTAACACAATTATTCCCTTAATTGTGTAAGAAATTTTTAAGGTAAAAGTTGCTGAAGCAAATTTGCAAATACATTTATAATATTCACATTATCTCATCAGCAGTGATACTGATGGGGAAGGAATGGCTAATGTCATCAGGGATGTCAGCATAATATTATACTTGTGGAAGAGATTAACACTGCTTTTTTTTTTTTAAAGTTTGTTTATGGTCTACAAGAAGTGAAACTGCTTCTGCCTTCCTCTGTACCTCTTAAAGTTTACATACATAAGATGACATGTAAACCGTTCCCTTACTCACTCCTACCCTCTCAATACCTGTGATGTCAACATGATTTAGTTGTAGGTTTAATTCTACCCTGAGCAAGAGATAGATGCACTGAGAAAAAAAATTAGAACAGAAATACAAAGTCAAGGACAAGCTTCAGTGCTGCAACCATGGACTACCTCTTCCTCCTGCTTTGCATAAATGAAATTCCACTATCTACTGCAGAACCTATTCAATATGTTTCGAGTAAAGATCAGCAGTGGTATGTGGGCCATCACCATTCCACATTTTTCAACTTAATTAAAAATAATCCCAAAACAGTTGTCACAGAAATGGTGTTTTGATTTTTTTTTTTTTTTTTTAAAAGTCAGCCTTTAACAAGCTGTTGATTATAGAAAGCAGGAAATCTGATACGAGGTGGCTGAAGGCTAGTAGCTAGGCACGTAAGAAAAGAATGCATAGACCTTTTGCTGCTTCAGACTCTGGAGTCTCTGACCAAAGCAGTGATTTGATTTCATGACTGCTCTGTACAGATAGCTGACATTACTAAATGCTACTCCAGTATCAACTTGTTAAATTTGAACCCAGACTCAGCATATCAATATACTAGGCCAGACTAACTGGAGTCAAGAGAAATATTTTGGGAGTTGTTTATTTTTAAATGAGTCACAATACACCATGATAATTAACTGGACTATATAATTAAATGATTGCCCTAGAATCTATTATATTTGTCACAAAGACTGTAATAGCAAATGAAATAGTATTTATCTATTTTATTTCAGTGAATTGCTGAACTGCTATAAAGTCAACTATGGTTTTTGCTTGGTTTGGTGGGGGAAGCTTTTAAATTCTTTGATAACATGTTTTATAGGGTCTTCCATAAAAATGGTTTTACATAAGGACTGAAAGGGCCATTTCAGGACTGAAAGGCTCCTGTGCCTGTTGTTCCATAAAAGAATCTGAAACAAGTATACTGCTATATATTTAGTGTCCGGTTTTCTGATGTCAGAGATCTTTAATTTGCATGTAGACATTGCACAAATCTAAATACTTGCAAATCATGAAATGTACAAGATAAATACAATAATTCAGGGTTCAGACTTTTTTTTCCTCCTATTATATTTTTATTTTTAAACTTGTCTCACTCATCTTTTTGTCAGAAAATGAAATTTTAAGAATTCTGGAAGCTTTAAGCATGCTGCCACATTAACACAGTAAAAATGCTCAACTAGCACAGAAGCATGCTATCAAGTGCTTCAAGAAGTTAAGTCTCCTTAGGTTTTATGTCAATTCACTGCAAACATTGCTCCGGGGAACTGAAACCAACTATTGTCAAGTCCGGTGTCCTACAAAGTTTTCTGGAAATGTTTGCTAATTATCTAATCCAGAATTCTATCCAAATTCAAGTTATTAAAATTCACTCAGATTTAAAATACAAAGTATCTTACATACCAACTGCCATTAAACAGAGAGGCTAGCAGTGCAAGTTGAGGAGAAGTGTACTTGAAGTGCATGACTCAACATGTTTTCCTTTTTACAATATACTTTTTAAAAATAATTAGATCCAGACTACTTAAAACTTGTCATATCTGTTTGTGCTTACTGTGGAATTTACCATAAACTTTACAGTTTGATTTTGGGATAAGGAATCACTAAACAATATGCATAGTGATTACCTGTGATCCACTGTGAGTTTTATAATGAAGCTTAAACATAGATCAGTTTTGCAAGAAAGAAACTGCATTTTTCTTCAAACTCTTTAACCAAAAGCAATGCAAAACTCCAAAGAGGTAAAAAAGTGTAGAATCATGAGGCACTACTCTAAGGGCAACAACAGACTGAAAATTACAGGTTAATACTTCCAAGGTAATTATATTACTAGTTTAGAAAGGGACTGCCAGTACTACAAATCTTTGACACAAAGCCTTTTGCTTGAACAAGCATGTTAGTTAAATGGTAGTAATGTCACTTCATAGAAAATGAGATCTTAAAACAATTTTGGTATAACTAATTGCTGCACTTTCGTCAGCATTCACAATTAAAACTAATATAGAATATCCAGATCATTGAAGTCTTCACTCTGTTATTTGAACAAGTCTTAAAATCCACGTTTTGTGTGGCTTACTAACAATAAAGACTGCCTTCAGAGTTAATGAGAGCAAACACACTCCTGCAGTTTAGCTAGACATGAGTTTCATTAAAAAAAAATAAATATATTTAATATAGATCTTCTAGACCCAAGTACTATAATTTGAACAGCAATGTTGTTGGGAGAGGTATTAAGTTACAGTGTACTGCTCAGGCTGAAGTAGTGGTTAGAAGAAAAGAAAAAAAAATAGGAGAGGAAACTCTGAAAATTCCTGTGGTTCAGGGTGTATACAGAAACAAATGGCATTTACAGTTTCTCTGCTCAAATATTACTTATCTTTAACACTACATACAGCAAACTGTTCTGTAAAAATAAAGCCTATATGAAATAAACCTAAAAGACTCTACAGTAATCCTCTCATCTTTAGCCATTTTATATGCAGACAATTTTAGTAAATACTATTAATTAATTGAGAAGTAAAATTACACATTTAAAACTACAAAACTTCATCTGAAGTTTAAGTAATTCCCATATCTAGATATCTAGACAAGAAAACTCTTTCAGTTCATGCAAATAGGAAATTATTGTTTATAATATATTAAGTACAGGTGTTTCACTGTAAGACCTATTCACCTATGCTACTCTATGTACCATATTCTAAGAAACAAATCTAAACCCCAAATATTCCAGATAATATAAAAGTTAACTTCCTAATGGTGAAAGTTTGACATCATTGGAAAATTCTGAAATCATCATGTTTCAAGTCTTGATTGTAAATGTTATTATTTGCCAGTTAGATTTCAGCTGTAAAATACTGACAAACCTTTCTATAAACCAGAACACTCACCTTATGGTGCCTCCACAAAGAAGTGCTAGACATTTCCCTTTTAGAGGTTCCATATCTTTTCTTAACACCAGTTGTTTTGCCTTCATTCCCAGGTTTGAATTGTATGTGCAACTGAGACGTCCTTGCACTATGACACTTGTATTTAAGGCTGGATAAACAGCAAGAAACTTTTTGACATGATCCTTCCAATGAAACGCTTCTTTGCAAAACATGGTGGGGTTTGTTCATCTGTGCATTCGGTCTTTCTAGTTGATTTATATTAATCTGATATTCTGAATCTATTTTTGAGGGTAAACACGCAGATGTGCTACGTGTCAGCTTTAAATGAGGGTATTTTGCACTGGAGTTCAGATTTAACTCTGGACTGCAAGAGCCATTAACCATTTCACTGCTTGATGCAAATGCTCTTTGAGTGAGCTGCACTGAAATGCATGAGAATCCATCAGGTACTTCTTCACAAGCTGCCTGCTCAGAATTATTCAAAATTTGACTTTTGTCCTGTAATGATGTATTCAAGTTAAGCGGTCGAATGTCTCTGACTTCGCCAGAAGAGCAAACTGTTTTAGACAGTCGAAGTCCATTGACTGCTGTTGAAAGGAATCCCCTGGAAATTGTTTGATCTTTTTGTGTCAGCTCACTAGGAGAAATAATTAGTTTATGGGATGTTTGATAGGTGCCTCTATGTGGTAGTTGACCTGAGCTTACTGGAGAAGCTGGAGGAGTACTAGAAGGACTCCTAGGGAAAATAACCAGTGATGAACAACGTCGCAGTGGAATTTTAGTTTTCTTCCCTAGTAACAAAGCATCTTGGTCAAAAGTAGTATTACTTCTACACAGGATTTCCTGAGATGAGTTGTTCCTATAGGGATTATACTTGTTTGCAGTGCTTCTATACGAAGAATCGCCATGTACAACACTACTACAGAAAGTACCATCACCTGTCGAATGAGTGCCACTACCGCTGTCACTGATGACACTGTTACTATATGAACCAGCATCACTTGCGGTACTTGCACATGATCCGTAGTCACTGCCAGCACTGCTGAACGATCCGCTGTCACTGGCTGCAATGCTGCTAAGACTGCCATTGCTCTGAGCCGTACTGCTCAGAAGGCTATCATTAGATCGATGATCAATCACAATTCTAGCGCCACAATTTCCCTCATTACCAACACCAATGAATGAAGTGTCTTCACCAGGAGCTATGACATCATCAGACCGAAAACATCCACTATGCTTTCTAGACTGTAGAGAAATGTGCAGCGAGGTGCTCTTTTTTATTTGCAATGAAGAAACAGTTGCATTTTCCTCTTGATTAATTACTTGCTGCATTACAGGTGCATAAGCAACTTGTCTAGGAGTCAGCTTCATTTGTGTAATATTCGGTGCAGAATTCTGCAATTTTTTGAAGTACATGCAATTGTTATTATCCAAAACATCTTCAGATGTTTCCGATAATGGATCTGTGTTGCTTCTTTGGGTAGCAAAATGCAATCTTAACCGTCGTGCCATTTGTTCTCATTTCCACGCATGTTAGCAAATGAAAAACACAAGGATCCTTCAGCAGAAAGGCTACAGGCAGCTGCACAGAACCTAACGCTAGTACATTACAACAGTAAAAGCCCATAAAAGTGGCAGTCTTTGTCCTAAATTCAACAACATAGCAGTGTTAAAAGAAAAACTGTACCTCTTGAAATAAGTCAGCCATTCGATGAACTGCAGTTTCTGGACCGTCTTTGATAGCTTGCAGTCAGAAAGCATTCATTTACAAAGCACTTAAGTTCCAAGGACCTCAGCTGCAACACACTGACAAACACTACTGACCTTGTTTCAATTGTACCTTCTGTAATTTGCATAAATGAATACAATAATAAACTTCCAGTAATTCCAAGTTCCAAACAGCAACTCCTGCTGCAGCTGCACTAGCTGAGTCAATGTGTCCGTACTTTCCTCAGCAGCGTATGACTACTAATATTTTTACCCATAGGTTTAGAATTACAGGAAGTTGGTAGGAATGAAGTCCCATATAATTGAGTATCAAGTCTAGGATTGAATTTCCAAATAGTAACCATGCTAGCAAACTGCTGAGGTTTGAATTATGCATAAGCCAGTGAAATAAACCTCCTCTCCCCCTTAAAAAAAAAAAAAGTGTCTTTCTGCACTATTTAAATAAAACTTGAAAGAAATCTGGCATTATCTCACAATCTACATGCTGTTAGGCAACCACAGTTTCTAAAGATTTGCACGTAGCAGAAACCTCTCCTGCTAAATAATTCATAATATTCAGTGAGGTGCAACTGAATTAGAACCACAGTAAATTACTCACATTAATAATCTGACATTTATTTTCAGCCTACCACATTAAACTTAGATTTTAACCTTTCCAAATTACAGCTGTTAAAGGCAGAAAAAAGCCAAACTATTCTCACAAACTGAAGGACCTCATCTTGTCCGCTGAAAGCCCACAATAAGTGGATATCCATTAGAGCTCAGTATAGCATGCAAATACACAACCAGCTATGCAGACTTTGAAACACTGAGCTAAGTATGCACAGAGATAAACATGATTACCAAATACAATTAGAGAAGAAAGCTATTCTATATAGTTATATACAAACTGTCTCATACATTCATAGCTAATTACTGATTTATTTTTTAAATTAGTGATCAGCATATCAAGAAGTTACTACACTGTGAACTCTTGTATGAGTAATGGGATTGAGAATTCCAACTAAGTGTTTCACTGGCTCACATCATCTGAAAAAGTCCTTTGCTGGCACCTAGTGGGACTTTTGAAAAAAGATAATCTTAAACCCTGCTGTGAAGTGGGGTTTTTTGTTGTGGGTGTTTTTTAAGAAACAAACATTTGGCTATGAATGTATTTTTGAATACAGAAGCCATATATGATGCAGTACTAAACACTACCACACTAATGTGAAATTACTTAGCGTTGCTGAAAAAGTGCAAACAGAAGAGAACACTAGGCCATTTATACTTTTATAGGTCATACTACTAGATTATTTTTTTCCCCATTATTTATTTAACCTTTACCGTATTTTAAGCTAGAAGGTAGTAAAATTAATATTTATACCTCCTTCCCAAGAAAGAGCCAAGAATCAAATTCACAGTACTCTGTTTGCAAGCAGCAAATTTGTTTTCTAATTATACTCCAGGGCTTACTTAACCTCTGTTACCTGAATTCCTTTATTAGAATGCAGCAATAAAGGAATACTAGCTTATTCATAAAAAGCCAACAAATACAAAAGTTCATTTATTTCATTATGCTTCACCAACTGGATGACTTCTAATGCTATATGTGGGAGGGGGACTGGGAGGGGGGGGAGAAAGGAAAAAAGGAAAATACCGTAAAAGATTTTTTTGGTCACAGTTTCAAAGACATTTGAACTTCAAGCAATATATTAAAAAAACCAAACAAACCAAAATCACTCACCCTAAGATATATGAGTGAAAAGTAAACAATGCATTTCTTAAAGATCTTTTTCTCCCCAACAACAAATTCATTAGTAGCACAGTTTGTGTATCATGCTAACCTGTTACAACAAACTGCAACCACTTTATTAGATATACTGCTTTTAGTAAAAGAAAGCAACACTTTCTACCCCAGCAGATGATCTGAAATGCTTTTCTGATTTCACTAAAGCAGCTTCTAAGAATGATGAACTGACATATTTGGTAACTCAGGCTTAAGATTTGAGATTTCTCAACATGCCACTCTTCCTTAGCTATAACTGTCTATATAGGTATAGGCAGCCAACTACCACTTCCTTAATCAACATAAAATAGCTTTTAAAATGCAAAATTCTGTCTTGCTGAATTAGTTTACATAAAAAAAAATTAAAGGAATAATTTTTTAAAAGCACCAATAGCTCCATTCAAATCTTAACATCATTAACTTCTTCGGTATGAATGACAGGTTTTGGGACTTCACTTGAAATATACGTAATTGTGACAAGTTATTTTAAGACACGAAGAGACAGCAAAAAGTCACCTAGTTCTTTCACCGGTCCATGTCATAGGCGAGCTCATTGTCCTTCTTGATAGATTTTCCTAATGTGTTTTTAAAGACAGCTATAACTGAGGACTCCACAAACTGCTCAAGACCTTTACTTTACCAACGGTTTAAAACAAGTCAGCAGAACCAACTAGATTTAGTGTTCCCTTACCAAATCCAAGACAGGCGACCTCTGAAAAGTTTTAAAGCTATTACAAAAAGATTTAAAGACTCCAATTGCTGGTGATATAACCAATGCAGCAGGACCTTGAATTTAAGCCTGACATTGAGGAAGGTAAGTTTTGAGCCTGGTTTTCAAGAAAGCAATATTTCTTAAAAACAAAAAGCAGATATTTCAGGCTTCAATTTATCCCCAAGAATTACAAGGAATAAAAGCACTTGGGATAAATTTTTATGAAGAAATTACCTGTTTGGAGGACGGCCTCACAAATGTAAAAGGATTTCAGTTTTATCAGCTTGCTCATACTCGGAGTTTAAACAGTCATCCAATTGGCAGAAGAAAGAAAGGCTGACTAGCACTGAAGCCCACTAAAATAATGTCAGATGAAACACCTTTTGATCACAGCTGTGTATCCTAGCAAAGGAGTGCAAGGGACCTATTATTTCTGACACATAAAGATGAATTAATAGAAGTGGAGGAGCCTGTCAATGCTAAACAACAATTACAGCTAAGGCAACAATTTAACTTACTTAAAAAAGCTCAAGGCATCTGGGATAGAAACTTAAGTGTTTCTGAGAGCAAGCTAAAGAGAAGGGAGCCAGCCTTTTTCATTCACTGAATGAGGAGATGGAAAAGATGAAAAATACTGGGGTTATTGTAGAACTATACAGTGATTGATGAGGTCATGGTTCTAAATATAATCATACATAGGAAACAAAGCACCATTTCCAAGTGGATGCCAATAAAATGGTTTATTTGCTTGTCTCTATAAGCAAACAGGCCAAACAACTTACCTATGTCAGATTAGAGAAAGAATGCTAAGCAATTCTCTTGGGAGAAACCACAAAGAATGCATTGGCCTTCTCCGCAAAAAATCAGGAATCTGACTTTGTAATCGTGCCTCCCGGCTTCCAGAGGGTGGCGGTAATGTTCCAATGACTAATGGACAAAGTACTTCAACTTCATGTAGAACACACCATAGCCTATACCACCACATTGAGATGAACATCTGAACATCCTGGAAAAATCATATTTAACCTACCATGCAAGCCACAAATGTTGGTAATTCCCTTTATAATTGTTTAAATAAATAAATGAGACATCATATTTGAAATGCTTGGGACAGGTAATAGTACACCAGTCAAGATGTAAGTGGTTTGGAAACTGATGCCTACAACCAAGACCTCCTCTTCCTTATATCTAATGATACTAGACAGTTCGTACTTACATTTACACACATTTTCACTCTTCCCAACTTCAGCAGAGCAACACTTTCATAAAAGATACAATGGATTACTGAATATATGCAGAAAGCATTAGGAAAAAATATTAAGTTCTTCATGGCCACCACACTATTCAAGCACAAAGAGATCCTTTATAACGGCTATCAGAACGAAACCGTGTTTGAAGTACAAACTAAAGAGCACTCAATCCCTCCTATTAGTTTCAAACTACTGCAGAAGGAAATAGTTTGTCCAGTGACAAGGGTCTGAAGTGCTCCTAGGATGCAAGTGTCATGATTGTACTGCTACCAGCCTTACTTGTTTACAATAAGACATACAGCCATAAAGATAGGCTAAGTATACATCTTAACACATAAAATGAGAGCATGGTCAGAGGAGGAGTTTTGATTTCACTGGGAAAATAAATGCACAAGCTATCCCTACCATAGTTAAGACCTGCCATTCAGACAGTGACACCTGTCTACAAGATCACAATCCACTATCCATTTGTTAAGATTTCCAAGGAAAATGCACACATGCTTTCTTTCACGCTACTCCTCACACATTGAGGCAGCTTCTCACACTGTGTACAGATACACCTACATTGTCAATATACTTTGTTTGTGGGAAAAATAAACATTCAATGCAGAGCTTTCAATATCACCGAAAAATTTGGCCATATCATTTGAAAAGCATTACAAAACAATGATGCTTTTATGAGTTAAAGTACACTAGAAGTTAAAATAATAATATAACTGCCTCAGAGCATCACGAAGTATGGTAATATCAGATAAGTAAACGAATCAGGTCTGCCTGTAGATTTAGGTTTCATTACAGAAGTTAAGGTTGTCTGGTGTGTTTTTAATCCACGTTCAATCCAGAAGAACTTATTTTCATTTAAGTCTTTAATACACTGCAATATTAACACAAAAGGACCTACCAAACGATTTTCATCAAATACTTCAAAAAGGAGTCTGTGTTGCTGAGGATTAACCTAGGAAAAAGTAGTACGTTAATAGTTAGAATACATGCTGAATTCCAGCATCTGTCTTCAGCAAAATCTTTGTTTATGCAGGAGGAAAGAAATACATAAGAACTAAATTAAACAGCAAAATCTACACTTCGCTGCCATGTCACTATGCAACGTGTTTCCATTAGAACCAATGACACAAGACTGGTGCTATCCCAAACTGGTTTGTTATCCATGTTCATGTCTTTAAACATTGATGGAATAAAGACAATGTCAAGATTGAAAAATTAACTCTGACACAAATAATAGCAGTTTGTGAGCCTTTCTGAACATTAACTATAGACATATTACTGATTTTAAGCTGAAGTAGTCAGAAAACATTTTTCTTAATGTGTTAAAACAATATCCAACATGGTAATAAGGGTAAAAAACACTTACTCTAAATAGGAGTTCTTCATTCCATTTCGGGTTTAACGACTATAGGGGGGTGGGTGGAGAGAAAAAAAAAAGACACAGCACTGGTTATAGTGACAATTCTTTATTGGTACCTTTTCTGATGTTTTATATCTGTTTTAATCCCATGTAAAAATCCACATAAGAAAGTACAAAAGCTTTAACCTTGCTATTGCAGGTAAAAGTCATGGGAGTCTTAAACTGTTTAATACAGTGCAGAATAGAGACAATTTATGCAAGCATTCTCAGATGCCATAGATGCAGAGAAGGGCCCCTTATACAGTCCATATCAGTTAATTTATGCCATATCTTCAGTAATAATCACTGCCTTCTCCTCAGTCCACTATCCACATTGCTTACATGCAAACATATGTTAACCCTGAAATTATGAACTCTTAGCAAATACCAAGTCTCTCAACAACGTAATTGAGACAGACCAGGCACAGGTGGGCCAAACACAATATAACTTGCTCAACTAAATACATCTTTCAATTGTGGCAATTTTTAAAAATACTAGAGATACTTTGACCTCTCATCAGTTAAACTAATGATTATCAACATATAGGGAAAATGCATGAGTGATCTCATAACATAAACCACAGCCACTATCTGAGAACAGTGATTTGGAAGAGTACTTTCCCTCTCACACATACAGTTTTTAATTTTTAGTTGAGCTAATTTAAGTTACCAGTTCTAAGACTGACTTCTTCCTGCAGGCATTCCACAGAAATGAGTATTACCATGATTCAGCTGAACTGTGCTATTTGATGTTCAAACACAACATAAAAGGTTCAAGTTGTAAAGTAAGAAAGATAGTAAACAACTGTACAGCAAGAGAGGTTCTAATATCATTAAAGATCTCAGAAAATCAGAACAATCCAGTATTTCCATGAATTATGTCGTTTTGAGTCAGTATTCCTTAGTGTTTCTCTACCTTCCACTAAAATTACTGAAGGGAAAATACCAAGATAATGCCATGAACAGAGAAACCGAGTAGGTCATAGAACATTCCCCTCCCCATGTCCATTCATTCAAGTGACATTAATTCTCACATTTCCTGTAGTATTAACTTTTCCTCTAGAGGCTGATCAAAAACACAAACAAACCCACCACACCCACAAAGTTAAGACAGCTAACCTTTTTAATAGTTTTTGTCTGAACACTGGTAAGGACTCCATTCACTGGATCATACACTGTCACTTTCACATATGGGTCACTGGGAGGGGGAAAGAAAAAGATAAGCATGCTGCTATATATACTTTCTTGCCAGCATTATTACCAGTTGAGTTTTAAAAGGCTTAAATTAATAGATGCTATGAAACTAGGAGTTACAGTCACTTTATGAATGCCATACACATTTGTACTTACAATCATTTCCTAAATAGTTTTACAGATAAAATGAAATATTGTTATTGATTATGACAACACAGCTATGCCATTATTTTGCATTCTACCACTGTAATTTGATTCTCTCTCCTCTTTTACAGTTCTTTTTTCATGAGAACAGATTTAATAAATCCTCATGCATTTCAACAAGACACATAAAAAAAATCAGTTGTGATTGAAAGAGTATTCAATCCCTTGTTTCTAACAATTTAAAACACCTGGAATTCGAGGTACTTCCTTGAACATGCGGTATTTTTACTAAATGTTCTATTAGTTTCACAAAGCTTGACTTTAACCTGAATTTTTCTGTTAATTAAGGTGTCCTAATATTGTTGCTTAAAATGGCCTACTGCCTCAGATTATTTTTTCCTTCCTGCAGTAAAATAAACAGCTTATATGAATATTTACTTTTCCTGAACAGAGTCAAGGCATTCAGTTACACAAACAGACTAGTAACAAAAGGTGACCAAGACCATTTACCATATGGCAAGAGCATATGGTCTTCACATATTTAAGTTATGATGAGAAAAGCTGCCCTCATTTTGTTTAAAGTAAAAAAAAATTGCACATAAAATTGAAGAGAGCCTGTCTGGCTTTAGGAAAAATATGAATACCACAAGAGAAATTTTTCTAATGGTAAACTGATGTCATACATAACAATTTTGCTAGTGCTAAAATAACAGCATTCCTGTACATATGCCAAAGCATCTGACAGCAGAATTAGTACTAAACCCATCAGTACTTTTCTAGACCCTCTGTACATGGGCCAGGAGAAAAAAGTAGCTTTAGTACAAGCTGCATGCTGCCACTTGCCAATTCTACAAACACCCTACAAAGTATTTCACTTACCAATTCAAAAGCCTCATCTTTCCTGTGGTAAACGTTGAGCCACTTTGCTTCTTCCCCTATACAGAATGTTAACTTTTAAATTTGTACGTACTCAGATCCTGTAGCCACTGGCATGGGTTTACCACATCTACAGAATTGGTGGATGCTGTTCCTCTGCATATAATTAAAGTTGGAACAGTCTTGTTGCTACTAGTGTTTAGTGCAGTGCTCATTCCAAGTCTTTAAAGCACAGATGAGACAATTTTGACTATAACTAAACTCTTGTTATTTTAACAGCCATCTACCTGAAGTAAACCACACATATATATGTATCTATCCTCCACAGCAAAACTTAAGCTTTCCTACACATTGTTTTGCCAACACATAAGATCTGTCCAAGTGACTCCTGGGCAAGAAAACAGGTATCTTCATGTTTATATAGTCTCTGATCATTTTATAAGTTAAAACAGTTCAGAATTTTTTGGAAAGAGACACGGCAGGATTTACTAAGATTTAAACATCTGTGGAACAAAAATATAGAAACAGCTGTCCCTTAATATATGTTAAAGACATGTTCTTACCTGGCTCCTAAGAGATCCTTCTTGGCCAGGCCAATTCCAGCTATTACCTTCACCCTGACAATTCGTGTGTTCTCCTAAAAACCAAAATAATAAGTTCAAGATGCATTCAGATCTATTTTTAATTTATAAATCTAAAAAATTATTGGCATAATTTTTAATTTACACTGAAAACTACAGAATACGTAATGCAGTTACTTCATCTGATAGGAACAGTTCAAAATTTCAGTAGCAAATTTATTCTACCTCTATTCCTTCTAAAATTCTTATCCCCATCATATCCGTATATGATGGTAGACACAGAATCCAAAAAGCTGGATAAGTCAATACAGTAGAAATTTTATTTTTTTAAAATTCATTTTATCTTGTTTCTCAGCATTGTAAAGGACTGGGATTTTGTTTTGAGTTAGTGTGCTTAATCCCACTAGGCAGGATTGGTAACCCAGCATAGAACTGCTCCTGCCAGTCTTCTTTCCCAAATTCCCAATTTTTCTGGCAGCAGCAGTCACCATTTTCCCCAGCCAGCCTGGCACTACACTTGCATCAGATCAGACACAGTATGCATGTACCGCATAGCACGCGCATGGAGATCTTCTCCTAGGGCAATGGTAACAGCATGCCGCTATTGCCACAATTCATACAGCCCAGTGACTTCTACTGCTCCTAACTGCTCCCAGGAAGGAGAACCTCTAGGAGCAGTTTCACCAAGTAGTTCCCATGTTTCTCAGCAGGCAATTCTTAGCTATATTTTCTACAAAGTAGGCAAGGATCTTTGTGAGAACATGCTCTGAATAGCATAGCAAATTTTGGTGCACACGGACACGATCTGTTAGTATGCAATGAATGGATTGCTAGTTGCATCTCACTAGCCATTCAAGCAAGTCGTATTAAACACTCAAATGCATATGGATCGAGCAAGTTTTCACCTAATGGTATCTCAGCATTCATCAGAGGATGGGAAATAGACTCTGACCATAAATTTATTTCCCAGGGGGAATGAAAATGGTATCAAATGTATCAGAACAGATTAATAAAGCAGCAAAGGACTTTGAGAAAACAGCAAGAATAAAGAACTTTTGCATCTATTTTTACTTTGCAGCACAGAGAGGCCACACTCAAAATACTATGATTTCTGAAATAACCTGTCAGTGTATGAGATTTTTAAAAGCCAAAACCTATGTCAGTTACACATTATTCAAATTGCAGCTTCACAGGACTGACATAAGTGGTTGCACTCCTCCTGTTAATTAATATAACTGTACAAAGCCTTACATGGCTTATCTGATAAGCTACTGA
>VWZZ01003963.1:705138-715378 GCA_013399095.1 Psophia crepitans | reverse complement strand
AAATCCCAACAGCTGTGACCATGTCAGAGGAAGAAGACAAATGGGCACTGTTGCCCTGGAAAGCAAAAAGCTTTGCAGACGAAGGACTGTTTGTAGGCAATGGCTAGTCAGAGATGCCTGCAATGAAAGCTGACGCAACCTAGGTGGTTTAAGAGTTAAACAGATAACAAGAGCAATAGGTGAAGCAGCAGATGTTGTCCCTGGGGCCTTTCTGAATTCCATTTATGATTGAAAGTGCTTTCAAAGGGAGAAATGTAGGAAGCACTCAGAAAGTTTGCTTTATCATTGGTCTTCTATATAACCACAGGGCTGGACTCCCTAACCATTACCAACTGGAGGGGTCAGTAAAGCTACCCAAGACCTGCACGCTAATTTTGAGGCAGAGACTACTGGCTAACAAAGCAGAGTTGAAAACAAACCACTAACAAGGCAAAGCTGAAAACAAACCATGAAATAAAACAAGTAAGCAAGTTTCTCCCACCCTCTATAGCTAGAGGTGATTGCCAGGGGACTGAGATGAACATCTACAATATCCACTCACTGACAAAACAGTCAATTGGTCAAGACAGTACAAACCAAAATCACAAGTCTATCTTCCACCTTCACCTCAGAGAAAATTGTCCTACTAGGAAACCTAATAGTTCAGAAAAGAAATACCTAACAAACAACCTCATCCAGCACCGACCACTAGTAGGTTTCCTAAGCTTTCAAAATTCTTAGTAACGATTAGGCTTTAAGGCATATAACATCACCAATATGTTTTATGACAGCAATAGAACTGACTAGATTTCAGGAAAAAAAAAAAGTATAAAACCACGCTAGCATCAAGTTAAGAACAGCCATTTGTTAATATTTTTATATATCATAAATATCCCAAAATACCCACCCTTGCCTTACGTTTCAAAACAGTGCCCAATTTATGTTCTATCAATTACTTGGCTTCAGCAACACTCAACATCAGTGAGTTTTTGAGAGTACTCAAGCTTAAGAGTACCACATGCACATTTCTGCTCTCACTGAGCACTGCCGCACTTCACTCAGTGCACCCCTACCTTCTCCCAACAAAAGGAAGGTCCTCAGTCACAGCCCATGGGACCCAAATGACAAAACCATCTCGAGAAACAATCTCAGCCTCTCCTTCTGAGAAAAAGGCAAAGAGCAGACATTGGTGTAGGATGTACTGCCCTAAAAGACGAATACCTTTTCTTGCATCTGTGTTCGGGTGCTTAGACCACAAGCTTTTCTCAGTTATTCAAGCATGAGGGGAAAAAAAAAACAAAACCAAAAACAAATCAGATGCTTTTGGGCACAGGCTTAACAGGGCATCAACATAGTCCACACAGGGGAGATCCCAAAAATAGGATCCACACTCCTCAGATTTTAAAGCTGGCTTAATCACTCAGTTTGTTTACTTGTATTATAACAGATATCTGAATTTATCTGAACGCTGTTTTACAGAAAGACAAGCTGCTTTGTACGTGACTTCAGAAAACTGGAAGCCACAAACCTGAGGCTGGCATGCTGAAGGTTGATTTAAACACGCTTTGCTGCAAGACAGTATTATTTGTTTGGGGTCAGTGCCAAGCTAGGATAGCTACAGGATTTTAGGTTGCCCAGCAGAACAACTAAGCAAGCTGACATCTGCTTATGAACTACCATGTAGAAATGTCCTTCTAGTTTAACAAAAACACTTTTAAATAAACCTCTGAATTGTTCACAACAACACTCCCCACAGATCTCCTTTTTCATTTTCACTTTTTCCATGAATGGTTCTCACTCCAAACCCCTCCCCTCCACCCTTTTGTGTATTCTTTTTAACTGATAGGTGATACTGAAGGGTCTGCTTCTTCCTTTTCCAAGCTATAAAAACAAGAAACCTCAGGAAAAAACACACAGTAACATGCAATACTTCACCACAAGTGATCATGTTCCCCATTCTCTGACATACTAGCATACAAGGCAGATAAGGAGAAACTCAGACTGCTTGATCCAAATGCAGTCAGAAGTGCTTTGCACTGGAAGGACCCATTATGCTATGGCCCCACACATCCTGAAGCGGCATAGATGCCCACTGACCGGATACCAGTCTGTACTGTGACCATATAACCTTTTCTCCCCCCTCACTCATGACAGGCAGAATTGCTAAGGAACTGCTGCTACAGCTCACAAAAGCTGCCCCATACACACTGATCTCAGAAAGCATGAGGAGCAAAAGAATTCCAAGACTGCTTGAAGCTATTTGCCAAGAAAGCTTGGACCAGACAATCCTTGAGGTCCCTTCCAACCTAGTATTCTATGACTAATTCTATTATGCAGTCAAAAATTAGGTGATGCAAGCTCTGCATGGAGACAATGCACGAGATAATTGATTCTGGAATCTACAGGGAATAGGTTCAAAACCAAAATTTCATGGTTTCAAGGCAATTTTGAACCTTTCCTTCTTCATTCACCTTGCACAGGAGATCCTTATTTGTCCCCTTTGTAGCCACATATACAAGAAATGGTGAATTGGTAACTGCTTCTGTAGATCCACAGGCAGCTGCAACCTCAGGGCATTTTTGTAGTCCAAGACACACACACGCTGCAGCCTGCACCTCTTCTATGTTGACTGTAGACACTCTGAAGCTCACCTTGCAACTCTTTTCCACCACTGCAGTGCTTCCAGTGGTTCTGGTGGCATAGGAAGGGATAGGCACCTAGTCAATGACCAGGAACATGCCAGCTATATCTAGCAGCATTGCAGCTTGTCCAGGAAACCACGCACTCAGACCAACTTATCTTCCCAAGAGTCTCTTCCTGGTCATGAATGCCCACCCACGTTTTTGCAGTCCTGACATTAACTTGAATTGGTCAGTCTGAATTTATTCCATCTGTGCAGCTGAAGAGACAGAGTATTCACTACTGCTTTGAACGCACTAGGAACCTTACAGATCTAATGTCCTAGTAGCCAGCTGCTCTGTAACAGCCACACGCTTCTGAGAGACATGCACACAGGACAACACATCAAAGGCAGCAGCTCTGGGCACAGAGCTGTACAGGAGCTGTTCGTATAGCCAGACAGAGCAACGATGTTCAGCTTCTTTTGACATTTGATTGCCAGCCAGTCANNNACGCAGCAGCGAGAGGGGGGGGGGGGGGGGGGGGGGGGCACAGAAAGAAGGAACACAATAATGGCCCATAACACAGCATCATACACAAAGTACAAGCAGATCATTTCACTATTAACTGAACTGTTAAGCTGTTCCCCCTGAGAACACAAGTGTCCCAATATGAATCAAGCAAAACCAGCGTGAGAAAAGAATAGAATAGAATCATTAAGGTTGGAAGTGACCTCAAGGATCATCTAGTCCAACCGTCTCCCCACCACCTATTACCCACTAAACCACGTCCCTAAGTACCACCATCTAAACACCCACAGGGACGGTGACTCCACCACCTCCCCGGGCAACCCGTTCCAATGCCCGACCACCCTTCCAGAGAAGAAAGAAGTATTTGTTAAACTATTGAATCTGACAAGGAGTGGCTGCAAACCAATGAAGTCCAATTGACACCGAGTGTTTATATTGATTAGTCTGCTCCTAACAAATTAAAGGATATATATTCTTAGGGATTATATAATATTTTTAAAGCTGTGGGGTAGAGTATATGAGGGGGATAAGGCTATCACATACTACAGAGACTGAACTGTCCAAAAACGCTTGATCTAATTAAGGCAGACAAAACATCCTTTACAGAGCTGAATCAGCAAGTTAGTTATCTTATTATGAACTTCCAGGTTTTATGATTATTCTATTGTTAATTGCATTAGTATATTCTAAAGTACACATTGAAGATTAACTGGTCAAAATAGCTGGATCTGCTAACACGGGCCATTTTCACAATCTCGAACATTAATCTATTTACTAACAGATAGTATGTAACAAGACGATGATATGGTAGGTTTCTGAGCTGATATGTAGACAATCAGTAACTTAAGGCTTTAAGGCAACACCTGCCAGCCTGTGATACTTTGAACTGATTGTAACACAGAAATCCTTTTTATGTATGCCTATTAAAATAGCATTAAAATGCATTCTCTACATAGCAAAGCAAGAATCAAACTAATAAAGTGACACTTCCAGAAGTGGATAGTGTTTCATTTTCACAAAAATCACTATGAATCTACCTAGACTGAATGAAAATTTAATACTAAGACAAGAAGTTCTTGAACTGGTTATTTTAGGCAAGAAAACAGCACTTGGAAAGAAATTTCAAGCTTTTAAGGAGTTTAAAACTTGCTCACAGCCTGATCAGAATAGAATGGTCTTACCTGGATTACAGCTGTTTATAGTCAACGCCCATAAAGAACAAGTATTAACACCGCCCATTCTCACTGCCATGCTTCCCAAATCCACATGGTAGGAAAAATAATGCTAATAGCAACTGGGAGAACAACTCATACTTTAGTGGTCAAACTCCAAGACAGAGCAGAAGACAGAAGAAAAAGCATATGCAGAAAGAAAAGGTGAGAAAGAAGGCACAAATTAAGAAATGGTGACATGGTAATGACTATAATACAAAACACTGAGCAAACCAAAGAACAAAGATAAAGTGTGATCCTTGCCTGAGTCCCTGAAGGTAGACTCCAGTCTATGAGTGTACACACATGCATGTGTACATATGCATGTATGTGTGTGCAGTCAGAGTGTGTTGCCAGTTCCATGGACTGTAAATGATAAAATATTCCCTACACAAACTAAATGTGGTAAGATTCACAAGATCACAACGAAGATTTGTAACTTGTCACCTTGTAAGTTTTAGCTGCTGCCTGTAACTGAGTCGGGGGGGGGAGGGGAAGTTCACAATTTTTCATTTTGTGCAATCAAACACTATAGTGTTACACCACCAAGAGGTATTTACCTTTGCCAGTCATTCCTGTCTACAACATCAAATAATTCAACTACGAATGTATTACACTAGTAACCTTGCTCCTTCGCTTGAAACAGTAAGACTAAACACTTCATTATCTAATTCAGTGGCTACAAATGCTCTCTCTGATATTAGTGTGAACAAGTCCAGAGAATTTTACAGGAGTTTTCAGCAAGTTTCAATCTATTTCTCAGATGAAGCAATGACTGATTGGCGTCAGATTCAAGTAAACAACAATCATACAGAAAAGGTAGTTTCACAGCGTAAGATACACACAAAATTCAGATAAATTAAGATAATTCTGTAGCAATGGATGAGAAAGGGTTTTTTATTAGGAGTTCTTCAGAGTATGTGATTAGTATTGAAAAATTAATTTTATTAGCTTTCCTATTTTAATCTTCAGTTCAAGTTTCAGTTTTGATTTGTCAAGATACTTCTCCAGAAAAGATTCACACAGGATGTAAGGAAACGCCAAAACGAGGATGGTTAACCTAACGTAAAACAAAATTGTAGTATCTGCTGGACTACTAGACAGCTTTTTTTGAGGAAGCCAATACAAAAAAAATCTGAGTAGTCTAACAGACAGCACAGTTCGTAGTAAACAATTGCACTAGGCAATAACATCCTGTTATTCTTTTGTTCCAGCTAGACAGGTCAAGAATGAACTACCACTAAATCAAGCCAAGAAAAGAGCATCAAAGGCTATTACAGTAATAAAACAGTACAGCAGCATCACCTTTTAGGACTCTGGTAATACGAGGAATTACATATTAAGGCTTTCTTAAGATTCATACTATGTCTACACATAGCACACAGATAAAAAGAGAACAGAAAATTTAAGTTTGTGTAAGTGCAGATAAGGCAAGCTGAAATTCGAAACAGAATGCAGTAAACAGCCTGACCCATTGAAAGAGCATAAAAAGGAAGGGATGTTCAATGGGCTGAACATGCTCCATTTCCCATGCAGAGTGATTCCTCCCATCCCATATACTGAATCCAGAAAGTCAGTAGAGGGGAACAAAAAGAAGGGGAAAAAAAAAAAGAAAAAAAAAAAAGGAAAGATATTATCAACTACTATAGAGCGTTCTGCAGTTCACACCTACGCAGATTGCTGAGCCCACAAAGGAACAGCTATAAACAGCCAGAAGAGTTTGGACACTTGCATGGTAGAGGTGCACTAAAGCCAAGACACCATTAAAGAATTAGTGCAAGAGATACAAACCAGAAATGTATAGCTTCTTTTATAACATGATTCTCAAATCTGTGAGACACATTACTCAAGGTACTCAGCTTTACCCTACTAGTAGCTTGCACTTCAAGCACAAGTTGTTCGTTATAGATAGACATCATCACATAAAAGGCTCTGAAGCCTAGGAGCAGCTCAGAAACAATGTTGAAAGATTACTTACAGCCAAAGTGACCAAAGTGACTACATATTCCTGTTAAACAGATAGCTTCTTGCATCTGCCAATTTTAGTAGATGACACTGCTGTGTTTCTGTAAATTTTAAAAAAAACTATCTTTGCAAGTTTCCTAGTCTGTATTTCCCATCCAAGAGCACTTATTACAAATTGCATTAAAATTTTGTTTGTATTTTGTCGGGTTTTTTTACCTTGAAATCACTAGTGACCATAACGGTTATGTTTTGAGTGTTGCACAATAAAACCATTTTCCTTAATGGTATATGCTGGAGGGATAAGCAGTTCTTTCATCTCAAATAAACTTTTCATATTCTGAATAATTAAGGATCTGGCTCTTACATTATCTACATTGAGGTTAGGACAGAATGTTTTCCCTTAAGCAGTCCAGAAGATATTCACATTCTTCACCTATCTAACATTAAAAGCAGCATTTAAGAACAGATCTTCCTCATATATTATAGAGAAAAAGGTACCAGGAATTTTAAATAAAGTTCTTTAGGTCTTAAACAAAAAACTCCAACACCTAAGATCAGGCTAGCTAAGAGCACTTATATATGCTATATTCAGCTTGAGCAATTCCAGCAGGAGATGATACAAAGTTGACAGCAGGAGGAATAGGCCCATTGAAGTTCTTTTTAAAACTTACCCTCTCATTTGAAAGAAATAATTTCCCACAGAATGGTGAGCCTTAGCTGAAGGAGAGCAGTTCCTGCAATATTCAGACCTTGCAAGTGAGGCAGACATCTACATCAGGTGACCTCTAAATGGTAGTAAGTTTTGCTAGCATCACCAGTTCATTACACCAGGAGTTAGAAAGCTGGAAGGAAACATTGCTGTCTTGACCCTTACTTTGCAACCCAGCGAGCACTCCCTTCCTCTTCTACGGCAACCAGAGCTGAACTATTTTTCTTTTGAAGAAACTCTCTCAAAGCAAACAAAGCAAGTTTTCGATTCAGGAACACTCCTATGATAGAATTACATTGATCAATCTTGTAATCATAATGAAAGTCATTAACTTCCACCTGCCGCTTCAGTCCAGTCTTATTAACTCACTAAAAGAACTTACATGTTAATTACACCATAGCAGCATTTTATGTTAATAAACAAGGAAATCTCATCCTTCAAGAAATGCTGTATTATATTTAATACAGTAAGATTGTAAAGACTGTATTTAACACCTCCATTCAACTGCACATTAAGGAAAAGTTTCACAAAGACAAGAGTACACTAATAAAGTTATCCATTTGTCAATGGAATTTTACTTTGAAAAACAAACAACAATAACCCAAACACATAAAACCCCAAATCAAAACAACAACCACCACCAAATGTTTAGGTTTTGGTTGTTTTTTTTTTCCCCAACAGGTGCAACCCTAGTTCCACAACACTCACAGTCACTGTTTTGTTAGTTCAGTGTGAAAGGCTTTTAAAACCAAACCAAAACAAACCCAGGTACATAAGATGGGTTCTGGAAACCATTAGGTCTACACAAGTTATACTGCTACTCAAAACAAACAAACAAACCAACCAAACCCCAAAAAACTCCCAAAACCCCAAATCAGCAAGCATCTCCATTTCTACAAGCATCTAAACTAGTCCAGATACACTGGGTTCCAGACCATGCCTTGCAACAGCGAAAGTCCTTCATAGCCTAAAAGAAATTCAGAGCATTTCTGAACTACAAAGGTAAGCATATCTTTTTTTTTTTTTTCCCCCCCCGTATTTGAGTGCCTCATATAAGAACAGAGTCAGATGGAGCAGCTATCTAGTACAGAGGGGCTGGGGAAGCTATAGGGTTTGAACAGGAACAGAAGCATTAGGCTGCCTCAAGCTCAGGCACAAACAAGCCAAACAAAATTACTGTTTTCGTCGGAAGCAATCCAGAGGAAGACTAGTCCATGCCAGTCTCAGAAATAAGGTCTGAAATATTTCTGGTCATGAGCACAATCTCCAAAACATGAGAAGGGTTGTGGGGTAAGGCGTGCAGAAGCAGAGAAGACAAGCGATGTGTCCAAGACATTCAGCTCACCAGCAACAAGTTAAATAACCATAAGCAACCTACTCCAGTAATATGTCCTAAAGGAATATAAAATCCTATCTAAAGCTTCCCAGAATGAAATACCATATGCTTGTGAGAAATCTTATGTGACCTGCAGAAAACAAGAACACTTGTTCTGCATAGGACAGTTCTCAAGTGACTGAGAAACCTGAAATGGCAAATGCACATAAGTGGGAAGTGTCTTTTTGCCTGTGAGAAGTTCCTGTTACTAGTCTGATCTCTGAAATAGATAAAATATAATAGATACAACAGATCAAAAAAGCTTGCTAACTTATCACGTTATTTAGGCAATACAAAAAGAACTACGCAAAGTAAGAGAGTCCTTAATTCAGGCCGGGAGTAGAACAACTCTGATACAGAAATTTTAAAATCAAACTATAGACAAGCAGTGTGATTTTATTAAATGCCATTCCAAAGCCCTACAGTGCAAGCAGGTATTTCAATAGTAATCAGAAATAAATACATTGTCATTCTGGACAGTTCTTTAACAACTGTATTTTTAAACCAGAAAACCACCAAAAAAATAATTCCTTCTATAATCAAAGAAATAACACCATTAGCTGAGATATCAATGATTCTTCCTTCAGTCTTTGAAAGGCCATTCTGCAACTACTATTAGAAAATGCTGTATTTAGTATTGCTGTCAAATGTCACAAAAACACAGAAACTGGAAGTGAACAGCTCAGTGTCAGAAAACGTTTGATCAACTTGTTTAAAGTTTTGTATTAGAAAGTCCCTCAGCCAAAAACCCCACCTCAAGCTGGAGGCATGGAACATTTTAGTCCAACTATATAGCTTCAAAAAGTTACTAGCAACTGAAAACAGAATCTTGCAAAGGGAAGTGCTATTCAACCCTTGCAGCATGCTGTGCTAATCTTCTATTAGAACTCCCATGCAATTCAAATATTAAGATGAAGAAAAAAAAATACTCATTTAAGAGTTTTCTCTCCAGAAGTAAAGCAGAACTTAAAAAAGAGAGCCATACTAACAGACCAGGAATAATATTTCACAGTTTTAATGAAGTGGATGCCTGCTAAGGACGCAACAGGTGTGCTTTGGCACAGAGATCATCACTGCTTGGGCACAAGGAGAGCTGATCGAAGACAGTCTTAGCAAAATACACTTCTGGCTCAAAGACAACATTACTAACATTTCACGTAAGTCACCAAACAGTTTTCAGATGGATACAGCTTTGTCTTCCCATACCTGCAATTTAAAAAAAAAAAAATGACCTCCTTTCTTATTGATAAAGTTAACAATTCTATCAATACTCTGCCCTATGCACAAGCACCCACCCCACCTGCCTACCACTGCAGCACAGTGACAGGAGCACCAGTTACCAGCCACCTTTCAAAGATCCACGTGCTCAGGAACTACAGCCTCACCAGAGAAGCCACCGGAGAAGCCACTTTCAGTTACCCACGAGTTTATAGCAAAAAACACCGCAACACACACAGGACTTCATGCTCTCGCTAATGGCAACGCAGAGAAAAGCACCATCGCTCGGGCCTCAAACCACCTTCTGCACGGTTGTAACCCACGCACCGCTTCAGCGGTTCGAACGCTGTCCGTGACAAAGCCTGAAACAAAGACTTTATTCTTCAGTACCGGGGGAGGGAGCGGGGGGAGAAGAAACCCCGCTCCAACCACCCAGCACCGTCAGGAAGCGGCCCAACGCACGCGAGTTTCTCCGTCTACAGCGGGAGGCTCGCGCAGCTTTCAAACAGCAGCCTGGAGACAGGAATGCCGGTGCTAGGAGACACGGCAGCCGCCCGCTTACCGCTCTCACCGCGGCCGGCCGGCTGGCCCGACAGCCGGTGCGGAGGCGAGGCGAGCCGGCACCGGGGCGCCG
>VWZZ01003963.1:645351-704707 GCA_013399095.1 Psophia crepitans | reverse complement strand
CGCGCGGCCGCAGGAGGCGGGGCGGGCCTGTTTCCCTCAGCCGAGGGCCTCAGGGCGGCTGGCGGCGGGGGCCGCCCTGCCGCTCGTCTTGGGGTGCACAAGGGCAGCACCGTGCCGGCCCCTGCCCTGCTCGAGGGGCACTCCTTAGCTGCGGCATGGCGGGAATAAAACCAGCGTTCCGAGAATTTTCCCCATGGTTTACATCGTCGGGGTCTTCTCCACATCTCTGAGGGCCAGGCACAAGATGTGGGAAGCTCTTGCCTAAACCTCTCCCATCCGGGGAACTTTCTGGAGTTGCAAAAATGTGGGAAAAATGAGAGAAAAAAGTAATTATTGTCAATGGGGAGAAAGGATGTCGCCTGCCAGGCCAAGGTAGAGCTCAGGGTACTGGGAGGAGGAAGGAAGTTCCCCCTGTGTGAGGAGCTGACCTGACATAGCACCCAAGCAGGCAGGATGCCAGAGGAGAGAAAAAGATAAACGGTAAGAGCCTTGTCTGAAATCAAAGCAACGATGTTCTGAAGATTTTCCATTTTCTCTAAAGAAAAATCTGGGGGTGCCCCCTTGGTAAAACTTGGAAGTACATTACATTAGTAAGGAAGCATGGCAGCATTGCAGCTGAACGCTTGAGGCGATTCCCAAATCCCCATTCAGCAGTGCTTCCCAGCTGTCACCTGCACTCCCGTTGGAGGAGAGCTGGTTCCATGGTGGTTTTGAAAATGGCTGGAATTCACTCTGCCTTCAAAAGCTGCCTGTGAACCACTCAGGAGCCCATCCCTGCCCACCAACCCTACCAGCCAGCAGAGGACAACAGAAGAGCTGTGCTAAAATAACTGTAAATAAAGTAGGGTGGTTTAGTCTGAGCTTTATAGTCATAAGCCTCTCTACAAGCCTGAGCCAAAGGCCCCCAGGCACTGCAGAGCCTGCGAGCGCAGAGAATGTACCTTCATCTTCGAATCATCACGTAGAAAGAGAACATGCCTTCATTTTAGGATGAACGTGTGGAAAATTCCGTGTGTCACTACCAATGAACAAACATAGCTGCACCTTTTTGGGACCAGCACCACTGGTAGGGAACCTGTTTTTCATCATCTTTCAGCTCATCCAACCTGGCCCCTCATGATCTTGGTGACCTACTTCTGTCATCATCTGATGAGAAACTCTGCCCTTTCCCAAACGCACACAGACCCAGGCTTGGCTCTTTGGACTGTGCCCCATGCAGGTCATGAATTGCCCAGGTAACTAACACCTCCACAGCAGGGCCCAAGCAAGCCTGGTGTCACACACACTTGTGCCCTCCCTGGGCTAGCAGGAGGCTCTGAGGAAAGGCAATCTCAATGCCAGTTGAGCAACTGGCAACGCCAGTTTGCGCATGTTCCAAAAAGAACCTATGGAAAACCAGGTGAGTGTCTGAGAAACAAAGTGGCATTTGGGCATGTGTCTTCATAGTCATGATCGTCTGTGAAAGTGAACAGGTAGATTTATATTGGGAAACAATGTCTTGTATTAGACCAACTGATGAAGTTTGGGAAAAAGACCCAGAAACAACCCCCTTCTGTTCCTGGGTCGAACCTCTGGACACTCATCATTTCCTTTCACTCAGCCTTGCCTACAGCACTCTCCCAGCATAAGTTGAGAGGCTTGTCCAGATTTAAGTGGGAAGGTTCCTGGGTGACAACCAAGCAAGGAAAACCTGTCTCAGTTACAGCAGGCACATTTTCCAGGTCCAGTTACTTTGTGAAGCACTTATTTCTGGGATTGAGCCTTACAGCTTGCTAGAAAAAGTGTGTGGGTTCGTGTCTGTTGCACATGAATACCTGGTTTTGCAGCGCTGCCTCTTCTACTCTGCTAGAGTGTACAAACCATGCCAGACACAAACCATCAGACACCCAAAGCTGCTGCTTTCTTTTTCTTTTTTCCAAAATTATTTTGTCTAATAAAAGATACTGGTTTATTTCTCCCTATAAATCTCCTACTATAACATTGCTGTTAAACATTTTGTTTGTGGATAATTTATTATCACATTACTTATTGGGCTTTTTTGTAAGACATCAAAACACAAACATCAATTTCTGAATGACTTATCATTTCAATAACTTTGAAATTTGCAGTAATGCTCTTTTGAAATTTACAACAGGGCATTAGCATACACAGTTTGTTATATTACATTCTTTAAGTAGCAGAGTGTGATGCAACCCCAAATAAGATCTCACTGATTCATTTTTTTGTATGGAAAGACCTCTGCTTGTCCAGAAGAGCAGTTGCAACACAGTCAAATCCCAAATTCTTAAGTAGATGACCTGCCATCAACAAGGTTTGTGTGTCTGGGTTTGTTACCCAGAGGCATCCGTATGCTAGGTAAGGTCTGTGTGCCTTTTCAGTTGGATCAATAGTTATCTTCATATTCCAGCAGACATCTAGCAGTTTACTCAGAAGAATTTTAAATTAAAGTGTTCTTTTACTTAAAAACAAGGGAAAATAAACCTCAGTCTGTTTGTTAACAAATAATTTAGTTCTTATGTAAGATATGTATCTCTAGCATTTAATATTTTATGGTCTTACACAATTACAGACTGATGTGGAAAAGCGCTCTTCTGAGAGCGCTTCCTCTTTCTGCAAATAATTGATTTGCAGCTGCAGAGAATAACCTGCATTTGGATCAGCTGAGTGCAATGGAACACTGTAGCTGTATATCAAGACCATTAAAAACATTAATATTTTATCTCATTACTCCATCCCAATAGTGAGTTGTCATCTGGAACAAAGAAGTTTGACTTCTCTTGCCATCTAAATTAACCTTCAGGACCATGAAAAAATCGAAAAATTACAAACTTTACAAATATTTTCCATCTCTTAGATGATGCCGTTCAGCCTGATAGACCCAATTTGCAGTCTGAATTTTATCTACATTCACAATATTTGGTTTGCATCTTTATTGTTAATGCTTTTATAGTTAGAGACAATCCATACACTATAATACCAGACTGCTTTGGAAAAAACAAAGTATTGTTTGTTCTTAAAGGAGGAAATAATGTTGGAAAAGAAGATTTGTTTCAGAATTCCAAAGGGTTATCATCATAAAATAATCTTTAGCTTAAGAATATAGATTAACTATAGTCACAGTTAAGTTACAAAAGCTAGGACATCAAGTGACATCAAAGTATGTTTTATCTTATTTGATATAGGATACACTTTTGCTACAGAGGATTCTAAATCAAATTGGATAAATTATCTTCACTGTTTTTCCTTTAAACTAAAGGAATCAGAAATCATTTTAACTGCAATTAAACAAAAAATCCAGATGCAAATGACACAAACAGGTTTTTGTCCTATTGTCTTTTGTTCTACTGAGTCATACAATAGAAAATGTTATGATGAACCACTCACAATGTCACAGTGGCAGGTAAATGGAAAACTACATACGGGAGGGAATTAATAGAAAAAAATTACAATGCTAGTGAGTCATTGCTATGACTAAGAGAAGTAAATACGTATTGATAGCCTAGTTATCTCAATTTCTCTAACACCATGGCAATGACTCACTAATGAGAGTAATGCCAGAGATACAGTTAAGAGCCCAAGACGCAACACTCTTCTTGGCTCTGCAGTTACATGCTAGATTCTGGTGCTTAATACTAGCTTTCCAACACCATGATAACAAGGTGCAAAATTAACACAAAGGTGAAAGCTTAAATTTTGTAAGCAAGAATTTCAGTCTGGTAAAAGATCACCCTAGACTGACTGTTGTCCCTGCATTGCAACTACACTGCTCTTAGCTCACGCTCAGGTTTTCACCAGCCTGTACTGCTCCTTTTCATTCTCAGTTCTGTTTTTCTCAACTTTTCTTGTTTCCCTGACAAGCAACATCTTTTCTGTTTGGTCACGTGTTGCTTTCTGCGCTGCCTGCTGCCAAGCCACTGCTTCCAGCTGTCTCAAACCCTGCAGCCCTACTTGTCCCTGTGGGATGACAGCAAGGCGTGACCATTGACCAGGGACAGACCAGATGCGAACCAGAAATTCTCCACCCGAGTAGTTCCTTTTCAGGGCAGCCTGCAGACATTGGACACTGTTTGTGTTCTGAAGGCACTAATGCCTGCCCTTGGCCCAATCCCTCCATGCTCTCCCGCAGGGATCCCTATCCCCCAGGAAAGCTGCTGAGATCTCCAGCTCTCACAGAGGGAGTCAGTGAGAAAGGAAAGTTGTAAGAAATGTTTTTCCTAATTTCTGTGACTAGTATAACAGTTTACAAGCAATTTCTTTTGGAAATGTCTCTGGCTTGATGAGCGAACCTGCATAGTAAGAAGAGCAACTGTGGTGGAGGTGGAAAGTCACACTCATTTTGTGCATATGCATTTGAATGAAGTGGTAAACACTTGTCTGAATCACCACCGCTCAGATGTCATCTTTCTCTCCCTATATTCAGCTTGAGGGGGAGGAGAGCTGCCAGAACAGAAATCCGGAGGTGTTGAACTCCAGTCAACTGCTGTCACACTCTTCCCAGCTTAATTCACCACCAATCATCCAATGGTTAACACAGTCATTGTGTGTATTTCTGCGAACAGCTCAACCCCCCACAATATTACAGAAGTAAGATCTTTCTGGGGATGACGTATTTCTGGGTATTTGGGTTTTTCTTCTTTCAATACTTTCAGGTTATCATTCTCTGTATGAAGTTGTATGGTTATATATGCTTTTTGCCAGTGCCTAAAATGCCACTAAGGACCAGAGGAAGGCACTGCTCTGACTGGGCGTGTGACTGAGCAGCACTCATGCACTCCCATCTTTACTCCTCTCATTTTCACATCAGATGCTCTTTCTCATGGTGTTTCTCCCTTATTTTATTAGGAAAATGGGAGTAGTAAGTAACTGTCATTTAAAGTTGGTTTTAATTACTTCTGCAGTTTTTTTAGCATTCAATTACTTTTGAGTACACAGATTTTCAGTGTTGTCCTTGATCCACTGATTGTCTTCCAGTGAACTTGTAAGTGTTGTCACTGGGTATTAATTACCAATAAGGCCAAACTAGATGTAATAGCACACCATTCAAGAAGTGGCCACACATCTTCAGGTCTGGCTTGTGTAGAAAGTAATCCCATGAGAAAGTACTCCTAAACAACAGGGTGTCTTGACAAGCATGTAGGGCTTTGTGCATGGTGAAAGGATATCTATTAGTGAGGAGACTATTACCTCTGCCTAACAAAGGGAAATGCAAATATCTTCCTGTATTACATAGCTACCTTTTGTAAATGTTATTTATAAAAAATTGCAACTTAAGATAAGCAGCAAAATAATTCTAAAGTTATGTGCAGCATAACAGGTCTTCAGCAACTCCTTATTAGTAAGCACTGCGGTCTCCTATTTTCCTCTTGCAGAGACAGCCTTTTTAGGCCCCAGCAGTAGTTTTGCTTTCTACAAGTAATCCTTGTCAGAGTATATTTCAGTTATATCATTGGCACGAGAACCTCTGAGCAGGGCCTCTTGGACACAGGTGCTTTGTCTCCCCTCCCATCTATACCTACATAGGAGGAGAGGTTGTTCTGATTTTCAAAGTAGTTTGAAATAGAATCAAACAACATTTTGTTCCAGTTAGAAATAAGCACTGCTAATACACAGCTTTTTAAACAGCACATTTCAAAATGCCTCTTCTTGTCTCAGAGCGAGGAAGAATTGGGCTTGATCTCTCTGGGAACTTATTATCACAGCCCTTGGAACAAGCGTCCTGTTGGAGTACTGATATGGAACAGGAAAATTGAACACTCAAGGATATTTTTGATAGAGAAAGGGGATGTGTGAGTCCTAATCAGTTAGTTTATAATGTAAAACAGCTATACAGCTGTGTTTTCCCATCTGTACTGAAAAATGGGGATATTTGAGAATAGGGAGCCCAACAGCTCTCTAAAGTAAGCGTGTTGAAAAGCACAGATCTGTAGCGATGGGTAGGTCAGCTACTTGAAGAAGGCTGCAGGGACAGGCATGTCTCTTGATTCCTGCTATCCACATGGCACTCACAAAACCTGAGGCTACAGATGGACTCAGCCCCAGCAGCAGCCGGGTAGCACCCTGTTCAATTTAGTCCTGACAAAAATCCACTAGCACCAAGTTATTAACTAGACATAAGGCTATCAAATTCTGAATGAATGGAGATGTATTTTCAGCTTCCTATGCATCCCCTTTTTTCTACCTTTAAGATACATGAAGGTTTTAAAAACAAATTTAGATTACTTGATATAATTTCTGTACCACTCTGGAAATATTTCTACCGAAAGTGGCTACTTGTATGCGTAGGTTAAAATGGAATCTTCTCACAAGTTCCTGAGACTCATTTCAATCCTTGAGTCAATTTTTCAAGTACAATTTTAACATTTGCATCAAAAAAACCCCATATGGAATAGAGCATGCTCCAGATTAGTAGCATACTGCTAATGTTATTTGAACATTACTTGAAACAGTAGCTTAGATCCACTGAAAATTTGATTCTAATGGGCATCATCTAATCAGGTAGTACGGATAGGCAAAGTTCCAATAATATGTAATTTATCATAATCCATATATTATACATATCCTGTTTATTAAAAGGAAGCTGACAACAGAGGAAAGATGAGCCACAGGGACAAAAATGGACCTTTGTAATGCCTGCGGAGCTGAGGCATTACCAGATATAGAAAACAGGTAGGCAGGCCCAGGAAGAACAGACTCAAGAGGAGCCACGACAAAGCTGTTGGAGAATAGATATGCAAATGTTCCAAGGCAACACATCTCAAGCATTTACATCACTAGTAGGGTCTCTCCAACATATTCAAAGCATATAGCAGAAATGTTACGATCTGTCAGGAACTAAAATTGCTTGGTTAGATGTTCTGCATTATATCAAGGTGGTCTTCTATTTTGGGGAAACACTGCAATCGGCAGAATCAAACTGACATCTTTTAGCGCTGTACGTTTTCTAAGCAAATTTCTCCATGTCCTCAGTTTACTTTTGACTTAATTCATTGGCCTTGCTTAGATTATATTTTACCCTTCTTTTCACAAGTTGAGCGGGAAAAGCAAGAGACTAAAAGATTTGCAAGTTCTTTATGGAATGTTAATTACGCACTAGGAGGTGCTGGTTTGTTATGATAGCAGAAAGAAAGGCACTCGGATTCTGTGAAGCATTGCTTAAGATGCCATTTGCTAGAGCTGGCACTATAAAGAGGGGACAGCAGAGATGGTCTTAGACCCCTTCAGATCCCTAAGCTACACTGCACTCAACAGGCCTCCAATCCACATGCAGACCCTGCCCATGGAAGGGTCACCCCATCCTGGTCACTTGAGCTATTATGGGATTTTCTTACAAGAAAATAACTCTGTTCATCATTTTTACCATCAAGCAGAAAAGATGTTCACATGAGAACGTCCTGCTGCACTTTTAGATAAAGGCAAGGACGCACAGGTGGTGTAATCGCGGGCACAGAGTGGGAGCTGCCCGCAGCTGGCAGAGTTTAGCCTGCAGCCCGGAGATAAGCGCAGCGCAACACAGGGCTGAATCCAAGCCGCACGGGCAGCGCAGCGCAGCACAGGCCTGGGCATATTCAGGTTAATTGTTAACTGTTACATGGATCAGTAACTCCTCAATGGTCTGGTCTGGATGATTACAGGTAACTTAGAAACACTATGTAGATTCAGAGTTTTACATGAACCACTAAGTTTGCAAGTTTTATAGCACTCCCTTATAAGCAGAAACATCTTAAACGTAGAGTCAGCTCACTGCTCATTTCTTAGGTTTGAAATTGCTTTCCAGAGTTACTCCACAATTTGTAAGTCTCACTACACATTTTTCTCATACATCCTCTCCTTATCCAAGCTTAACTCGCTCCATTTGTAAGAGGGCGAGGAGGGCAGCAAGATCCAAGTATTGGTTATCTCCAACTTAGGCATCAGAGGAGGCCTAGGTAATTAAAAATTTGCTGCCAAATGAACTTGAGGATTATCAAATATTATGCTAAACTTTACCTGAGTGAGCACAGCCATGCTACACCTTCAGATCCAGTTAGGTTTACTCAACCCTCCAGCCTTGAGGCAATGCTGACAAAGTGAGCGCAGAAGTTAGTTCCAGAGGTCACCTAGTCCACCCCCCCAAAACACACTCTAACGCCTTGCGTTCAGATTGAGCTTCTAGTTCTTCAGTATAGGAAAGCAGCTTTCAGAGAGGCAATTTATTCTGCCACCACCTAATAATGCAGGGCTTATTTCCCTGAAGATGATGGTGGTATCAGTTGCCAGAGACACTGTACAGACTACATCACCCACTGGCTAATTCAACACAGCAATCCGTACGGCCCTAGAGTTCTGTTCACCAGAACAGCAGCTGCATTCACACATGCAGGTTTGTTTCTCTGGAGATGTAAAAACATTTCTAAGCAGTTGTTTAGGATTTACTCTGGAGGTCTATATTAAACATATAAACATCTAGTATTTTTGAAACTTACAAAGCTCATGACTTCCAACATTTTGAGGTAGCTATTTTGATCAGGCATTTAGTTCAACATTTCTGCCTTAAGTCTTTCCTGTTAGGCCATTTCCATTCAGTCACAGGTTTGTTTGCTCTTATGACCCTTTCTATTAACCATTAAGGCCAATTCTTTTCAATCAACAGCTGAGAGGTTCTGATTAAAACCCATTGTTACTTCAGAGGAACTATCAATTTCTGAAATAGCCTTTTACATCTCCCACATTATATCCCATCTCATTCCATGGGAATTTTTAATTTGCCTTTTTTATGACTGGAGCATGGAGAAAGCATGTCTGCGAATTTTTTATTGAGAACTCTTTTTAGAGCATGTTAATTTAGAATCCAGTGAGATGTATTAACAGCATTCCCTCCAATGTGATATTAAAATTAATCTTTCTGATGCTCTTTCATTCATGTCGTCTCATTTATGTCTCCCTGATGATTTGTTTCCTGTGTTGACAAACCTAAGTGATTTTGTGGCACCATCAAATCTGCCACCTGCCAGCTCACCTCAGCACCTCTGCAGTCTGGGATGGAGTCTGTTAACCAGTGCTGCTCTTGGCCTGAAAAGCTGAGTATCTATCCTCACCTCCATTTGCTTGTATCCAGTTCCTGCTCCATGGGAATACTTCTTCATGGTGTTCCCACAGACTGTGCCGGGTTCACTGGTGGGCACCCCCGCGAGGAAGATTCACTTCTTGCTCAGCTTTAACTGTGTGACTGGGCAAGTTGGTACAGCCGGGTAGCTGTCATCCATCTCTGTGCAAACGAGAAAGCTCTGTCTTTCAGGTCAGCCTTAACACACCTTTTCCATGTAAATAAAAAACTCCAGAAGTCATTTTAGTATAAAATGTTTTTATTGTTTTTGAAAACATTTAAAAAACAATTTTTGAGCACTTTCAATAAAAAAAATAACTGAAATGCTACTGCAATATTCAACTACTGTAGTTTCAGCAGTACAACAGACAACAAAACACTGGGGAAGAGGGGAGAAACTGGATTTCCTGCACTAAATGAAAACGTGGAACAGGGATTTTTCTTTCCTTACGGTGCAGTAAATAAAGCACAGTATAGTACAAGACTATTATATGAACCTCAGATGCACTGCACAAGAAACGCTTTCCTTCTTCTCAGTTCAGAAGTCAGTGCTTATTGCAATTATTTGCAAATTATTTACTTCATGAATTCTTATCATGATAAAATGATGCAAAGATGTTTTTCAACACCAGAACAATAAAAAATAATCCAAGAAAGGAACATATTCAACAATAACTAAGCTGAAGTAGTTAACATAAAAAAGTAAATAACTTGTGAATAACTATGCTCACCTGGTTAACACTGAACCAGTTTCAATACAGCAAAAGAATAAAAAAAATAAAAGTGGTTACAGGAATATATCTAGTACTGTACAAGATTAGGTCATTAACACTCATGCACGGTTTGTGATCATGTATTAACATGGTGAAGCAAACTAAACTTAATTTTTCCTGCTGTAATATTCTCATGTAAGAGAATAATAGAAATATCTCATTGAGATCAATGCACATTGCTACATAAGACAATTTCACCTGTCACTTTCAATGACATTTTGCCTTTTAATAATGAAACACATTAAAAAGTTGGGTTTTTTTTGTTTTGCCTTTTTTTTTTTTAATCTGTGGGCTGTATTTGTTGCATTTATCCTAAGGAATGTGCCTGCCACAGGTTCAACAGAATTTTAGTGCAATATATGAACCCAGAAAGTTTGCTGGACTAACCACCCAACCAAATTTAAAGTGTTTGCTGCAATACTGTACACAGGGTACAAATTCACTAATTTGTATACTTTAGCAAAAACTGCTCTTCAAATAACTTACTTCTCATGTTAGTAGGAAGCCAATAATGTAAACAAGGGGTCAGAACTGTCTCAAATTCTTCATTTTGGAGTATCTGACAGAGACAGGCTTCCATTTGTTAGAATCAGAGAATTTTCCTTTGGGTGTTGCATACTTTGGTGTGCAGTAGTGCTCTGTCTCAATGTATAGTAAAGAACTAACTAGCACTAAGTACAGGGACCTAACATTATTAGCTGTAACACCAACACACAAACACCTCTAAAATAATACACACCAATGTACAAAGCTGTGCCTGTGCGCCTTGGATTTTACTTGAAACAATCCTTATCGAATTTAACACTTTTTAAATTAAACACCTCTGCTTTAAATCCACTGATTATAAAATATTTCTGCTAATTAAGTCACGTTAGGCCCAATGTAATGCTTGTATTTAAAAATCATTTTAAACGCACTTTTAAAAACCTTTGGTGATGGCTGCATAATTTAGAACACATCAGCTTTAAATCTACTCTCGCTTTTCTGAGAAATATTCTTAAAAAAACCCCAGGGGAGTTAGGGAAAAACTGATTTCCACCAAGCCCACCTCAGGCTTGGTGTCAGCGACCTGGAGGTCAGACCAGCACGCCATGAACCACACGGGCGGCTGCAGCACCCATGCAGCTTCTCCCCACAGCACCGGTGCTTGCGTCCTCCCCCATCGCTCGCCATGGGAAAGGTAGGTTTCACCTATTCACAGTAGTGCTGGCACTTCACGCGAGGACGGGGAGGGGGGAAAAAAAGGAGATGCCGAGTGTCTCTCAGACCCAGTGCAGCCAACAAGGTGAGAGGATGTTCAGCACATCTATGGCAAAAGGCCATGGGCACATACAGAACTCAAACCCTGCCTTCAGCAACTTTAGTCTACAAGAAAAATGGTTCAAGCCTTACTGACAGGCACCTGGCGAGATAACAAGCAGAAGGCTACCATGCAGTTTTTAGTCTCCTCCCCATGGCCTTAACAAAATTTACAAGGGTCGCTTGGTCTTAAACAAAGCAAACCACACCATCGCACATCCGTGTCCTGCAAGGAGGGCTCTGAACATTCCCAAGTTTGCTCCTGATGAAGCAGCAAAACTGCTCATGCAAGCACAGTGAAATCAGGCCCCCATAAGGTACTACAGCTTGGCACAACTGTGTGTCCCTGCAGAAGAGGCCACAGACTGGTAATGAACAGGGGCAAGAGAAGCCGTGGTACGCCAGCACCTCAAGTGCCAATGCAGCAGCACAAGTTAATCAGCACCGCCAAAAAAACCTGACCAGTATTGCAATCTCAAGTCATTAGCAAAAACTGAAGAAAGAGAAGAGCATCAAGACATTTAAACGAAACAAAAAAACCCCCTAATCATTCGAAAAATCTGAGCATCTTCCCCTTAAGTAAATCCAGGGAGGCTTATTCCTCCCCTTCCATAAATTCATTATCGCTTGTTCAAACAAGTAATGCAAGACAGGAAAATGTTTTCTGCTGTTTTCTAAGTGTCAGTTAACAGGAGAAATAACCAATCTTAGACTGAGCTTAAGGGATGGTATTGTAGCATCCTCAGTGCACCACTTCTTTTGTAAACGCTTGCCTCTGCAAGTCCCCTTTCCAGCATCACGGCCGTTAAGTACCTCTCACTTTTCACCATTAAGAGAGGTCCATGCCATGCTGATAAAACAAAAGGTCGGGTTTGGGTCATGGAACTTGTGAGGCAGAAGTCTAAATCTTTTTCCAGAGGGGCAGCTCAGAACTTCTAAAAATAGAGTCACCAATCCTGCCAAATCACTTACAAAAACGGAATTCAGGCTTCTAAAACAGTAAATACTGCTTCTTTTAAAAGAAGTTTTACCGAAAGAAAGATCACATGTCTTACTGTGTATCTGTAAAGTGCCTGGCAGTATTATGGCTCCGTATGAAATATTTTTAGATCAACCACATTTTCTATTATTTTAATCATCTTTTGTTTGAGAGAAAGAGAGCAAGCAAGACAGACAGAAAGGCTCAACCTACTGAAATACAGAGAAAAGAACATCTTCCTACACCCTCCACTAGGTTAGGAAAGAGAAAACTTAAAAACGAATGTATAAAAATAGTATTTTAATGAGCTACAACAGCTCTTTTATTTAAAAAAAAAAGGCGGGAAAATATCACGTTCCTCCTCTAGCATTGATAAATAATTAAACAGTACCCATCACTTTAAAATAGGGTGTTATGCCTAGATTAAATCTCAGTGCTCAAAAATCTTTTCGCATGAATTTTTACCTAATACAAAAACATTGAGGTGAGAACTAAAATACCAAGTATGTCATGAATATTAATGGATATAACTACATAGATTTATTTCTCTTAAATAAAAAATTTAGTGCATCTTTCTTTTTCCTTGATCGTTCCTGTTAGTTTTTCCTATCTCTGCGTTTTACTAGATACGCCAGTGGCACGAGTGCTACAGAGAACATCCCACAGCCCACCACCGCGCAGAGCTCGACAGCTACGCTGTGATCAGGCCATGCACATCATCTGGTCCACTTGTACGCACCCCCCACCTATCTGCAGACACCCTGCATGTCAGGCCTGAGCGACAAAGGTCAGTAAGGATCACCCTCTAAGAAGTTACAAGCAATACAAAGTATGGAAAGCCTGCTAACGAGCTAGACTTCAAAGCCTCCCAAAGCCTCAGCTGCAGCTGTCACGGCTGGCTGGCTCTTCACCACTTCTCTATTTGCTACAGTAAGAAATGTTGAACAGGAAACACTGTAAAATTCAAATTTTAATACTGGCTTTGATAGCCCATCGCCTTCAGAGATTTGTTTGGAACTGGTAAGACTGCCTTCTCCCTGCTGAAGAATGAGCAACGGGTACAGCAAACTTTTTTTAAAATGCCACAATACATAGCAAGTGTTTCTGCTGCAGGAGGCACTTCCATTAAGACAAATACAATACATCTGTCTTTTAGATACAGTGTGCTACATACATATTATAAAACAAGATTAACCCAACATTTCAACAGCAGGATGATCCTTACTCTCCATCCACTCAAAACCTGATGTAGCCATTGAGTTAATGGATTCATTGCAGATTTGCTGAAACAAGGGGTCATTTTTTAATTCCTCCAGTGTAGCATCATCGTCTTGTCCCTGCTGACGACCTGGATCAAACAGTAGATTTGTGTCTAAAGTGTTCAGATCGTTAATGCTGCCTGAGAGCTCGGAAGACAACCTGATGTCGCTGGAAAAGACAGATGCAACGTTATTGAGATCTGATGCCACCTGATTCACCAGCTGCTGGTTCGTTGGCAGACTGTCCTCCCCTAAAAGGTCTTTTACAGTGCTGCTAAAATCTAATTGCTGCTCTCCGATGTCTGATTGTGCTTGGTTATCTCCAGAAGAAAAACTGATCTGATCGGTGCTGCTGTTTTTTGTGAGGTAATTTGGTGTCTGGAATTCATAAACTGAAGTGCTGGAATTGATCATATTTTGTGGGTTGGCACTAGGAAAAGCGGCGGATGTCTCTAAAATCTGAGTGAGATTCATCCTGGCTGTGTAATTTGAGGGCATGTTGTTCACTCCCAAACCTCTCACTGCATCATCGCTATCAGAATCCAGTTTATTTAACAACACATTGGTTATTTTTTTAGTGTTTGTTTGTTTCTGAAGAGACGGGAAGGCCGTCTGCATCATCACAGTCAACGGGACTGACTGGCTTCTTTGTGCTATGTTATTGGCACTGGTGTCTGCGTGGATATTAGCAAATACATTGTGAACTTCAGGAGTCACCGGACTTCCAAAAGGTGTCAGGTTAGAGCGTGGTATGTTTGAAACGGGGTAAACAGTGCTTCCGCTGAGATTACGCTGGCGATGGACAGCAGGGCTCACGCTCCGGCACCTCAGACTGTTGTTGAGAGAAGAACTGGTTCCTTTGTTGTCCAAAGGAGCAGGAACAGCGAAGCCCTCTTGCTTGGTGGTGCTACTGACAGGGGCTGCCTGGTGCTGCACAGGTGAAACAGGAGTCACACGACCGAAGTGAGTGTCGTGGTGGCGTGGCTGAGACTGGTATGACTGGCCAGGAACGGCAAAAGCGTGAGGTTTCCTGAAGCGGTCTTCCACCAGCTCCTGATAGCTCGTGAGGATGCCATGGTTTGCAACGGATGAATTGCTAACACCACTGTAGCCGTTATTCATCCACTCGAGCTTGGTTTTGTCGGGATGAGTAGCCATAGGCCGCTGCATCGGCTTCACGGGGCTACTTGATATAATGCTGGCGTCATGGTAAGCCATACTGGAGCTGATGGGAGTAAACGCAAACGGGTTTCGGCATTCCACAGGACTTGGAGGGACACTGCTGCTGCAGTTCGAATGTGGTGTGCCAATGGGCGTGTGCCGGCTGCTTCCTAGAGCACTGTCTACGGGAGTCGTCTGAGCCAGTCTCGAGCAAGGGCTCTCTCGGGACATGTTCTGAGATCCAGCGATCATTTCAGAGGTGGGTGTGGGCGTCGGGGTGGGAGTGGGCGTCGGGGTGGGAGTGGGGGTGGGAGTGTGAATTGGAGTGCTGTTGTTGTGGATCGAATGGTAAAAGTGCACGCTGCTTGGATGAGATGACACGGGAGCTCCTTGAGCTGTGGTCTGACTCTGAAGTGCCATTCCCAGACAACCACCATAAGGATGAGAATTATTCATGGACATTTGCTCCTCCATGAGCACCAGCTCCTCCACAATGCTGTCCTGGGTAAGGTCATCGTCAAATGAGAAGAAGTTTTCATTTGACTGAGGGACTGTATGTTCAAACTCTTTCAGCTCAGACTGCAGAGGTAACTGATTTGAAGACTGTGCTTGTATTTGACCCAAGGAGGAGTCCTGGATCTGGCTCTGTAACTGCTGGTTGTACATGTCCTGCTGGATACCCTCACAGTGCACTGGCTCCCATGCCGATTCCGGTAAGTCACCAGAGCCAGAGTGCCCTGCAATAGTCATAACACTGATATCTTGCTGCTGTTCACAATTCACAGATGTGAAGTCGGAGGTTTTGGTGATATGGTGCCATGTATTTGGGTTAAAGCTGCCATCGGATTTTGAATCATTTTCTATGATAAACATGTTTCCTTCCAATTTCACTTTTATATCCGGAGATGATGCTGATGCAAGCTGCTGTCCTAAAGCAGAATCACTGGTATTTAAATTGGTGCTCAAAGAAAGGTCTGTTGTTAAGTTTGCTGCAGCTGCAGAAGGTACAGGCACCTTCACAGGTACCCTGCTGGGAACTTGAGCAAGTGTTGCTGTATTGTCACTGTTAGCTAATGATCCAACCTTTGGAGACTTCTTAACACTGTTTGCTTTTTGACCCTCCGCAGCGTTACCAGCTGAAAGCTGCTCCACCAGTGGTTTCTTTACAGGTGGTACCTGGGAATCCTGAAATGTAGAAGGTTGGCGCTTTCTTGGACTTTTAGTGCATGTTTTGTCTTTAATTGAAGACTCACCAGTAGGAGGTGAACCGATGCTGGTGCTGGACAAGTTTTGACTGGCAGCCGAGAGCTTTAGAGTGCTTTGATTATTGCCTGCTGAAGAAACTGGTGTGATCTCATTAGATTGTGTTTTATATTTGGTCCCTGCTTCTTCAGCTCCCTGATCACAGCCCTTAACTGGTTTTGCCTCCATGACATCATCAGCTGAAACCTTCAAGGTTGCAACCTCAAAATTAATTAGTTGAGCAGGAGGCAGGTCAGGGGTTGCCTTTATGGATTTAGACACGTCGGAGCTCTCTTGGCCCTGTACTAAGTTCTCATCCAGCAATGCTTCTGGTTCCATTTTGATCTTGACTGTGGGTGCAGCTGCAGCAGTGCTAGGCTTGGATCCCGGAGACTGAAGTGAAACAACGGATCCATTTTTGATCTGCAGACCAGTCTTCCCTTCTTCCACTGCTCCTGTGTTACTGCTGACTGAAGGCGTCTGTTTGACGGGCACGCTACTGCTGCTTGGGGCAAGAGATATTGCTGTCATTTTTACCACATTTAAGGAATTCACGTGTGGAGCTGGCACAACAGTCTTGATTGGGCTACTGGTAAAAAGCACCGTCGTGGGAGAGCGAATGGTGAGAGCACTGGTATTTGCTGGCTTCGGTAAGATCTGCGGGTAGCGATGCCGGGCAGAGCGGTCACCAACGGGGCTGGCGGGAACATTCTGGGGAGTCTTTGGTGACTGTTTGACTGATTGCATGTGCTGAGTGACCACCTGAACGTTGAGCGGCAGGACCTTGCTATCAGATGATCCCATAGGACTTGGGGATGTCACCAACTGCCTGGTCCTTGGCACCTGTAGAGACAGAAAAAGAACAGGTGTGGTGATGAAGCAAGAAAAGTCCTCAGGGTCGACAGACCACCCAACCCCAAGCATTTCGAAGGTGAAGAACACAACTCAATACACCAAAGCCAGCACACATCAGTTTGAAACAAAATAAGCTGTTCTATTTTCTATTTGTCTGCCTAAGTGTTGGTAGACAGACACATGATCTCAATTTTCAAGGTGTGAGGCACTGGTCTACACACTAGACTGCTCTTCTGCTAATGAAAGGGTCAGTCTTATGCCATCCTTCACCACATGGAACAAAAAGACAGACATACAAAGGTTAAAGAGGAGAGAATGTGTTCACTGCTCATTCTTAAGGTTTCAAAAGTGAGTTAAATACAAACCCACTATCAGGCAGAAAAATTAACCTTACCTATTGAAATTGACAACACAGATAACATGTTAAAAATAAAAAGCCTCTCCCCCACCACCCACCCAGTTTTGTATGGCTGAAAGACAAAGATGTTCCATACTACAGACATACATGCAAAAATAAAATTGTAGCTGTCACTAAATGTGCCAGGCCAATGAAAAGCAGTTTAGATTCCCTATTAGGGGCTCGGCGACCCACACAACTGGTGTCAGCTCTCTCATCTGGTTAAACTTCATCTGAAGGGCAATTATTCCCACATAAAACCTTAATTATTGCCAGCTGAAATCCCACTGTCGACGACTTCAAAGACGAACTTGGCCTATGCCATGTGATCAGAATTCTGCTGCCTCTGTATTGCTCCCATAACTCATGCGGTATAACACAGTCATTGGGACAGAGAACCACCAAGGGATCCAAGCCTTTGAACAGAAACCGTTTTCTGTCCCACTGACACCACTGCTTAGTTACTGGCCATTTACAACCCTTTCATAAGGCATTTTCTCTAGAAAACTGTTGGAGAACATTACCGGTATCGGGCTGGGGACAGCTGCCACAACAATGCCAATAGGCGGAGGAGACAGAATGGCAGGACTTCCATTTGATATACTGGTCACGCCGTTGGTTGTGGTGCCTTCTGTTTTCTTTGCTGGAGACTCTCCTGGCAAAGGAGACTGCAGTTTCTGTTCTTGCTGCTTCTTCTGGATCTTACGCTGCAGCTGCTGCTTGGCGTCAACAGGAGACGGCAGAGTTTTCACTTGTGGTTGAAAGGAATTACTTTCAGCAGTAGGTATAAAAGCTGAGGGCTGGGGGATCCCTTTTATTCCTGAATACAAAAGAAGAAGAATGAATTATAACCACACATAACCTGTCTGCTGTAGTATCACTTCTGTATCTAACCACACAGAACACATGGCAGGCATCTCCACAACCATTCCAGTAACATCTTCCCCCATGAGGTGCTCCCACTCACTTCATGCTCAAATCTACTTCGGGTTTCAGTTTATTACCACATTTGTGGCAAAAACTCTCTGTCAGACAGGCTGAGCATTAGCTGCTAAAATACTATGTTCCGGCATCTTGCTTCTAGTAACCCCAAACTGCAACTTTTGTGTCAACAAGATCTAAACCCCAGTGCATTTCATTTAACTGACAGTAGAGGGCAGCGGATATGTTTTAGATGAACCTTTAGAATTCCTCATCTCCTGTGTTTTTGTTTTGTTACCAATGTCTAAGACAGCTTTAAAAATTAAACATCTTTCCAGAAAGCTGTGGGTCTGTGTCACAGAGGAGCAGGTCTGAGCAGATGATATTATCTAACGGCCAAGACATTCAACACAATGCACATAACATTAGAATGGATCACCACCTCTGTGTGGTCAGGGCTAATGGTCAAAGAAGGGCAAGAAAGAGAAGGGGGGGGGGGGGGAGAGAAAAAAGGAGGAAAAGGTGAAAAAACTATGGAAATTAGAACGTAAGAACATTTTTTTTCTGGAGACAATACCTTGCTGATCACAAGCAAGCAAGTGGTGCTTCCAGGGAGAACAACAGGAAGTTGGTCTCATCTGTGCAGCTGGTACTAATTTCCCTTACAAAAATCACATCACATTTATGATCTTTTGTTTATTAACAGTCAAGAGGATTAGCATGCTCTCTGCAAAACCAACTAACCCTACTGAACCACCCCTCTAAAAATGCTTTAACACCATTTCATTTATACTTCACAGGTTTCAGAGTTTTTAAATTATAAATTAATCAACTCCATTTTAGGCCAAGTATTTGGTTTTAGATACCCAGCAGATGCTTAGGAACTGTGGTCTGGGAGCCCACCCTCTCAGCAGGAGTCTGCACGTACCATGAGAGCTTGAACACCACAGCATGTCTACACTTTCACAATTCCTCCTTCAGAGAGCAGTGAAATGCCCAAACACATTGCCATTACTGGAAAACAAGTCATCTATGTGGGCTGAATACTGAAGGCAAGTAACATTTATGAGAAAACACACTGCTACAAATTTATCTGAGGGTGAAAGTTTGCTTTTTCCTCAGTTAATGCACAGAGGCACTGTAGTTCCTTGTGATAAAGAGGAATAGGAAATTTCTGCTTGCCATTCTAGAAAGAACCTCTCCTGAAATGACCATCCAAGTCACAGAGGCATGCACTGGACATAGCCGCTCTCTTCCTTGAAGGAAACCATCTTCTCTTGAAGGAGGTAAGGGGGAGAAGCCACATGAGTTAAGAGCTGCACATATACCCAGCGTTCCTTCTAGCAGCACGGCAAGTAGAACCAATGAAGCCAAGCAATGACAGTAAAACAAGAGCATACAGGCAGCAAAACCTGCCGCTGCCACCCATCAGTTCCAAGTTGCAATAAAGGACAGAGAGCTGGAAGGGGAAAGAACGTGATCCAGAAGGGGACCAGCCCAAACTACAGCCCTGACCATCAGTTTCCATTCAAAAGCGCCTGTCTCAAGTCAAGAGATTTGCCTTGATCCAAACACATCTCATTTGACAGGCCTGGGCAGAACTTTCCAGAAGGAAGTCTGGGGGCATGCTGTGCACCTGCACTTCCCTCCTCATCCTTCATTCTTGTAATTTACTTCATTCACAGCCACAAAAACACGCTTTAAATGATTAAGTGACTGACTTTGAGCATGAAGAGGGAAACAAAGCACACAAAAGTAGATGTACAACCAACCACATCAAATGTAAGCTTTCCCACAGCCTGAATAGAACAGACATTCATCTGATGTAGCAAAATACAAAATAACTCTTTACCTCGATCCTTAATGATGATTTGAAATCGAGGGCTGGAATCTCAGTCACACAGCAGCTGCCCCCCAGGAAGGCCCTCCTGTCCCTCTCAATGCCCCTCAATAGCTCTTATTTCTAATGTGATCAATAACAAAGCAGCTGATGCACTCGTACTACCTGACACTGATCAAACATCTCAGGAAATTTCGCATTTGACATATCAGAAATGCCTGTAAGAAAATTTGCTCGAGAGAAAATTAAGACAATTGCTTCCAAATAAGGGCAAGTTATCAGACAAACACAGCTACACCAGTAGTTTGTCTATAAACTGGAACCGTACCAGCACCAAACTCCCAACCTAGCAAAGTGCACAAATTCAGCACAATTACTCACGTGCCCTGAAGTGCTTTAAAAGACCAGGGTCGTCACTGGAGGAATGGGAGAATCACAAACTAAACCCGAGACCACCAGCTATTTTCAGATCTCTTTACCCAGCCTACCAGCAAGAAAAGTAATTCACAGCAATGTGGACTAACATCACCTAAATGCATGCTCAACACTCAGCCAGTGTTTAGAGATTGCCCTGAAGGGAAGTGCTTCCTCAAACCAAGATGTTACTACTCTCTAAACAAAAATGCCCTATTTCATCCATTCAGCAAGTTATCTCATTACCTGCTGGTGCCCCTGCCATTACTGTTAAAGCTGCCATTGACTTGGTACCAATATAGTGACTTTTTACAAGGAAACGAGCCAATTCCATGACTGTATCAAAAGGCTGGCTCAGCACTTTCTGGGCCCATTCACAAACAAGCCGGCAGGCTGCAGAGACAACTTCCTCATCAGCACTTTGCAGCTGCCCAGATGGCTCTGCCCCATCCAACTGAAACAAACAAACAAAGAAGGAAAGGTTACTTTAAGGGTCATTAAGGTATGGAAGCAAAAATAGAGAGCAAACGATGATCAGAAACGCACAAGAAGTTGTGTATGTATGTTCAATTTTTCCATGAAATTGGGAGAATGAGATCACAATGTCAGTATCATTCAAAATAAAACATCTTAACATTAATCTACTGGTTGTTTCCAAGGCATTATATGGAGCTGACATTTCTGGAAGAAAGTCACAGAGAGAATCTTAATATCTGGACCCCCAGCAATTAATGCTTCCTGCATTCACAGTCTTGCCAGCTCTTAGCCAGGAACTGCTTCTTTCATTGCGGTTCCCCTTCCCCAGCATTGACTTTTTTTGTTTTTGTAGATAGGCAGTAACCCAAACCAGAATGAAAGTTAAAAAGATATGGCTTGTGGGTGGCAACACTGTCAAAGTCTGCTTCACCTCCAAAGTTATTTTTAATAGGACTGCAATTTGTTCTGAGCTTTACAGAAAAACATCAACGATTCAAAGTTTTGTAAAGAAAAAAGATCTTAAAGACTACACAGCTATTCACTTTGTTTTGAAAACTCCAAACAGAAAACCAACATAATAAACATTAGTAAGTATATATCATACCCCATCTCCAGTTTTATGAACATCAAGGTTGGGCAGTGTTGGCATGTGCACAAAAGCCTTTTTCCTCAGTCCACTGTAGCAATATGTGAACAAAAGTTAAGGCCTAAATCGTCTCTGCTTGTTAGATGGGGGATAGGAGAGAAGGGCAGTAATTCCTCTGATAGTCCTCTGAAGTTTTATAACCAAACTCAACAAGAGATCTAAGAATTACTGTCATTAAGTCTCCTAACCAGCCAGAATCAAGATCCTATAAGTAGCAGCAGAACCATCAGTGGTGTGAGCAAACTCTTACACAGCATTTGCCCCAAATTCTTCACAGTGGCTGCCTATTAATTGATAAACTAATCTGTCCCAATATCAAACCGTGTATAGTTCTCCCTGTAACAATTACGTCTAGTTACACTATGACAGGATCAGGTTTTTAAGTACTTTAAGGTTTGTATTAAGTTACAATCAAATGGGGCAGTGGTTTAGCGTGCTCTCCGAGATGGGCTATTTCTCTAACACAGGAAAATAGGGAAGGAAGTGAATTCCAACTTAGGGCACCGGGAACAAGACTCTGCAGTCAACAGAGACACAGCATTCGCCATCCTAGAAGCTCTTGCTCTGAATTGTCTTTTCTGTCTCAGGAGGTCTGCATCATGCAGTGAAGGAAGCCGTCTCACTCCTCTAGTGGCAGGACAAGCCTGGGATTGTGCCTTCCAATCCTGAAGTCAGCTTTTGTGATGACTTCCCGGTTCCCTCTTCTCTTCTGAGCAATACTAACGGTTGAGAAGAGGCAGTTTTATGAAATATCTGTAGCACAGCTTAAGAAGGATCTTTGGCTTTACAACTAACTTTTAAGTTACTGGTGTACACAAGTATAATACAAAAACAAGAAACATTCTGATAATTCTGACCTGTACTACCAATAAAATATTAGTTACTGCACATATTATAAGGCAAGTTCCTTTATTCCAGTATCTCCCTTTGCACTAAATGATACAAGCTTCTTTGATTCCTCACTGCTGTGACAACTAAGCATCAGAACCTAAATTTAAGTCCTTGCTTCCAAAGTTATATATTGCAACCTCACACTACCGCAATTAATAACTTTTAAAGAACATGTGGAAAGTGTCTGCATTTTCTATTTAACATTACTTCTACATTTAGCTGGTAGTTAAGCCATAACGACAGATGTTCTCCAGGCAAGTGCAGAAAAAGTTACTGAGTTCTAGCAAAGGATATTTTGATTTGCCTCTTGTGCCTAGACGACGGGCCTTCATATTTGGAAAGACGTTTTTCATGATCTTTCCAAAGTCAGCAGCACTTAATGGGTGGTAGCCAAGATTGTCACAATAGCTCCTGCAAGAAAGAGAAAGAAAGCGTGAATGAAATCAAAGTTTATACAAGAGGCCAGTCTGCATGCTCGACTCCATCAAAGGTTTTCAAAAGAAAACCCTTATATCCATCCATATATAGAACCACATTTAACATTAATGAAGCTATCCACAACGAATTGAATGCATTAAAAATGTATAAACAGAGCTATTAATACCATAGTTTTTGCCTTGTTCTCTACTGAGTTCAAAGACAAGTCATGTGGAGACCTAACAAGTAGTGGCATTTATCTAGAACACAGTTAAGATTTACTCCACAACTTAGTTTGAAGCATATGTATCAATTCACTTATTTTAGGACATAATAAAAGCAGAGACGTTGTTCTAGCCAGAATAATAGCTTGAGTGCGGTAAGGCCTGAAATGCTGCAGGGATATTTGAAAAGCAGCAGGTAAGAGACTTGTCAGTGTCCAGACCAAGATTCTGCCTACACAACCTCTAATTTAATAGAGCTTAACAGAACTGAATTTAACAAAACATAGCTTCCCAGGGAACCAGCTTCACCTTTAGAGGTGTCATAAACATGTGCCAAGAACCTAGTCCTCTTACCACTGTGCCACTTGTAAACCATGAGAGCCGCTTAACTATAGATATCCTTACATTCATTAACAGTCCTAAATTAACAGAGATTTCAACTGTCTCTGGCAATGTAGATCTTCATGTGACTCAGTACACAACCTGATGATATAGAGGAATAAAGCAACAAAAGGTAATTATTCTGCTAAGTTTACTTATTCTAGTAAAATGGGCAGTTATCTGTCTTCAGTTCTCAAAAACAGCAGCAGGAATTTTGTTTCAACATCTGAGATACTTAAAAAATGTCTCCTTGAGGCATAAAAGAATCTTTGATTTCACTGCAAAACGTGAATGTTCTGGAAAACTCACAAACATGTGAAAGCAGAGGAGAAAACCAGGAACTGCTCTGGAAGGTTTACCTACACAGCCAGTGCTTCAGGCTGCACAAAAGATACGAATATCATACTGCCTTTTGCTCAACAGCCTTGTGGTATTTCACAGTTGTTAATGCGCAAAGGCCCAAAACATACTGTAAAGGCATTCTCATTCAAACTTCCGACAGAGGCCGCACCAGATAGCAATGACCTCCTTTCCCTTGAGAAGTCCTACCCGCAATACACAAAAACAACCCGCCTCTGAAAAGAAGTGACTGTACACAGTCCTGCGTGGGCATCAGCAGGAGAGCAGAACAGTAACCTCCCACAGCACGTTGCCTGCTACTGTAATCAGGTACATACATGCAAACACATCTCTGGAAAGAGGGCAAGAAAGACAGGGAGAGAGGGCAAGAAAGACAGGGAGAGAGGGCAAGAAAGACAGGGAGAGAGAAAGAGACAGAAAAAGCAGCACCCCTGAAACAGATGTTTCATTCTCAGCATCACCTAGTAAAACCAGTAACAATTAGTAATTGCATTTGCATCCAAGTAGGCCAGTCAAAATGTCTTTTCTGAAAACTGACACTCTATAGAAAGCAGTATGTATTTCTCGAGATACTTCCACTGCACTTATTTTCTCTGTAAAAATACCAGTTATTACAGAGCAAGCATCTGCTGCTTTTACCTTGGCTGTATGTAGGCATCCCCCACTTAGAAAGCACCACCACAAACTTAATGGGTTTGATGATAAACAGCAAGTTTCAAGCTATTTGGTTCTGACATTTCCCTGCAGAGTGGGTGTGCACCCACTTCCACCAGCTACTGGGCCACTCTGTCTGAACCGAGGGATCTTGTCTACAACCTGGTATGCAGTCAGCCATTAGCCTAGTTTCTCTGTGGAACATCAAGAAGGTTTTTATCCCATTTATATACCGACATATTTCATCTCAATGCACGTCAATCACAGGATCTGGATTCTGGGTATGTCCCTTTTGAAGTTAACACAAAGGAATACTTCTGCCTTGCTGCACCCTCTTAGGAACCAGGCATTGCTTTATGTCTAGTAGTTAGATCTCTGTGTGCCTTTTTTCCCCCCAGTGCATCTTGTCAGGCTCCACTGGATTTTAACGTTACTCTGAAATCAAATTCATAAAAGGTGGATCTTTGTCACTGATGCTAATTACAGGACCTTAAGTCTCAACTAGCACACAAAAAGAGGGCTCTCAATTTCTCTGCCACATTCAGCAGTATCTTTAACTGAAACTAAAGAATGTCAGCAAAACGAAAAAAAAAATCACCCAGGAAAACAATAGAATTAGGGAACTACTAATCAATCAACTTGAAAGTTAAAATTATTCCCTCTCTAAAAGAAAATAAAGAAAAAAGGGGGAAAAAAAAAATCAGTTCCTCAAGTCGAGCACATCTGTTTCAAGACAACTGCTTGCTAGCAGCAAAACAGAGTTATGTGGTCCCCTCGTATCCACAGTGGCAGCTCTTGCAAGCTTGTGATTTGTGAGCTATTATTATTACCACGTAATTTCAATTTTCAGACAGATCATCCCATACATCCCCTCCTCCTCCTGGCTTGGTTGAGGACCCTCCATGTCCATCTGTGGTCTCTCATTGACTTGACAACACATACCAGGAGTCTCTTCCCTGAAGCTCTTCTCTCTGCTACTTGCACTCTTGGCACATCACTGAGCCCAGGAGCTGTTTTGCTTATTTGAAGGGGGGGAGGGAAGGTCTACGCAGAGACAGGAATGACAATGGACACGCGGTTGCTTATGTTCCTTTGTACAGAGCTCCCCTACATAAGGGGAAAAGGCTTTTTTATTTCTTTTTTCTTTTCTTTGGTAAGATCATAAAATTAAATGTACTCAAGACCTAAAATACACTGGGAGTGAACCTGAATTAAACCACAAAAAAGATTAACCAAAAAGCCAATGAAGAGACAGCTTCCTGGGCAGAAAAATCATTATGAAATGATCAAGAAACTATAGCATGAAATGACACAAAGACCTTGGCTTATCCAATACAGCAAAACAACTGGTCTCTCAAAATGAGTTAGAGCAAAGAACCTTAGGAAGAGGTGAGCTCTTAAGCCGATAACAGAACAGTAGGGGTTGGAAGGAACCTCTGGTGATCACGTAGTCCAACCCCTTTGCTCAAGCAGGTTCACCTAGAGCAGGCTGCACAGGATCACATCCAGGCAGGTTCTGAGTATCTCCAGAGAAGGAGACTCTGCCACAACCTCTCTGGGCAGCCTGTTCCACTGCTCTGTCACCCACAAAGTGAAGAAGTTTTTCCTCATATTGAGATGGAATTTCCTGTGTTCCAGTCTGTGCCCATTGTCTCTTGTCCTGTTGCTGAGCACCACTGAAAAGAGTCTGGCCCCATTCCCTTGACATCTGCCCTTTAGATACTTATATGTATTGATGAGATCCCCTCTCAGTCTTCTCCAGGCTAAACAGATCCATATCTCTCTCAGTCTTCCCTCATGAACATGATGAACAATGCTGGCAGAGAAATAACTCCTAAAAATCAGGTAGGATGGAAAACAGATGTCTGAGAACTATCAGAGAAACGAAAATTCAGGTCAGACTCCCAAGAGCAGCAGCAGCAGAAGGAAACAACTGCTTTAGATGGAGTTTGATCAGCTTTTAAAAGGAATATCTAGGTCATTGCTTATGACAGAGGACTGGACTTTACAGCACAACAGGTCCCATTCTGTTCCCATCAGGGAGTTTTTATGTAAAACACTGGTTAATTGCTATCAAGCAAGGTTAGTATGTATCTTGTGTCTTTTATTTAACAGACATGGTATTCCTATACCTACTGCCCTCTTCTGCACTATCTTCTGTATACTCTTCTTCTAACTTGTTCATTGACATCCTTAACACTTAGTGCACATAATCTATGCATCAGGTGGCATCAAGTGGCCCAGCAGTCAGTAAAGCAAGGATTAATGAGACTTTCCTTAAGACTAAAGGAAAGATATACAGGCTGATTCAAAGACCTCCTAATCTACACTAAGCGTATCAAGTGAATCTTCTGGGCACCAAACTTGAATATGAATGACTTGCTTTCCATGCATCACTGTAGTAGAGGCAAGATAAGAGGACCCAAGTGCCTACTGAAGGGTCAACAAATCATTTTGTGGGCCAATAGGGATTTTGACTGCATAAGTACTTCAGAACTGCACTTAGACTTGAAATCCTAATTCTCTAAAGTCAGGGAGTTTAGTGAATCTACACTTGGCTGCCTTCAGAAGGGTGTTTACTAACACGGAGAAGATATCAAAGTCAAACTGACTTACAAGAAAACATTAAAAGGATTTGATGGGAAGCAGCATCTATTCTCTGCAGGCTAGATAACATGTTAGGCAGCACCCCGTGAGTTCCCATATTTTCCAGACTGTATTCTCTCACAACTCCCAGAGGAAGCTGGCAGAAGAACCATGTGCACCCAACAAAAACAGTTCCTTACAGCCCAGCGTATTCTGTCAGTGCAAGAAGCATCACAGCATCAACAAGAATGGTATCCTAGCTCTCATCTGCCTCCTTTCGGAAATTCAGCTGCAAGCTCTCAACCTTCCCAAGTGCCTTACATTATGATGCATTTTTAATTTATTTTCTCTCTTTCAAAAGGGAGATGAATCCATTCACTTTTACTCAGTTAGAGACATGAATTCACAATTGTATAGAAGAGTAAGGAAACAGAAGGAAGAGTCACTGTGTTAAATAAGCTCAGTGAGAGAAGGCTACTGAAATGTGGATGAGCTGGAAACACTATCAACACTTGCCAACGGTGAACTGGTGCACAGTACAAGCTTCTGTCTTTCCTTCTTCATAGAGAAAAAAAACCAAAAAAAACCAACACCAAACAAAACACATCCCAACAAAACAACCAAAACCAACAACCCATATGAAAGGTGATGCAGACGCCCAGTAGCTCTGTAAGATTTATTTTCACCAAAATTTACAGCAGGAACTGAGATGCTGGAATGATGCAGCACTCTTCTGAAGCCTTGTAACTTTGATTTATATGTGCAGAGTGCACAAGCTTGCTCACTGAGAGCTCATGCAGCTTTGCACATAGAGGAGAGAAATGGTAACTTGTTAATATGGCAGAAGTGAGTTTTGAGAGGTCTTAACATCCTTAAGTAAAGAAAAATGACTTATCAAAACTAAGTCTCATCTATTTATATGCCTATTCCCCACCTCCCACTCAAAGACTACTCTAACTTTGGAGTGCAAGAATAACTCCTGAAAATATTCAAAGAAACTGAATGTTTTAAATACCGAACAGATGCTTTCAGAAGAGAACAGATTCCAAACATTTGATATTTTCCTGAATATTTGCTTACCACCCTTATTTTGTTAGGAAAAAAAATACAATACACAAATACTTGATGCAGCTACATACAAAAGCCATCCAAATTTCACACTCCACAATCTGTAGATGATGATTTTTCCGGGCATCTGCAGCTTGGCACAGCATGGAAGCCAAGCAGATTTGTTGCTGAAGCAGGCCATAAATTATTTAATAAGAAATATATTTAAGAATAACACTTCCATCTCTCTCCCGCACAGCAGCTGCCGCTGTTGCTGTGTCTGCGCAAGCGGCTGCTGCTCGGGGATTGGCCACCCCAGCACGTCTGTGCCATTGGCTATACTTTCAGGCTGCGTCACCGCTCCAGTTGATGGCGAGATTTCAGAAATAGGTGAGTGCCTGTTTATCAACCCCAGGCAAGCGAATGCCATCATGTTTTAGCTCAGTCAGAGTAAAAAACCTGACCAGAGCGAGTTAATTAAAAGGAGGTATTCACAGAAGGCAACCCTGTGATAACAATTACTAAGGGCTGAATCCTGTAGGCACTTAGGAGGTGAAGGGACTCAGCGTGCTGCAAATTACTGTAATCGTCCAGATTATGGAAATATTCATACTAGATCATAAATCCGTTATTCATCTTCAGGCAACTGGGCTGAGGACGAATTATTTTTTTCCCCCCTGTGGGGAATGTTCTGTAAATGAATTCAAATCCAGCTTCCATCAGACAGCTCCCTCTCCCTTGCTTCTAATCGCTTTCTCATTACATGGTAGCTTTGAGACTTGACAACACAGACTTACAGTGGCCTTGGTTACTGGTTTCATACATATTCAGATATATTATGCCTCTGTAGGAATCAGGTTTGCTGCAGGAAGGCCCAATATTTATGCATTATTCTGGAAAGAAAGGTGTGATGGGCTAGATCTTGTGTGCAAAATAGCTGCATTTCCAGGAGGAACAATTCAAGCCCACATCCTCATTAAGGCAGTCTATACATATGCATATACAAGCAGATCACAACGTACTGGTCTTTGGTAATGGGTGCTTTTTATTTGTATCGTGCTGTCCACAAAACAAAAAATCAATATTCATACAGCTGTTTACTTGGCAAAAAATACTTGTACCTTTCCTTCAGCATATCTAATACACAATTTAAACATCACAGTCTTATCTTCAGTGGCAGAAATAATGAATACAGTTTGCCTCACTGTAGCTAGTATGTTCTCAGGTGCATTAGTACATAAGGCCTTGTTGTGCCATATGCATGTGTACATCAGTGGAGTACCCATAGAGCCAGTGTCACAGAATTATCTATACTTGCTAAAGCCATATGTGTGGATCCAGTTTGGGAGCACTCACTTGTATTCATCATAAACCTCCTGCTTGGGAAGGGATGTCTCAGGGTGCTCTTCCAAGGTGTTCTGTATCCACGAGAAGGCATGCATCTGCTGGGCACGGCTGGACGACATGGAGATCTGATCGCTAGTGAAAGAAGAAGCAGTGCCGATGAAGACTTCACTCCACAGCTCCTTCTCAGTTACAGGACTTAACAATTGGCTGTCTACACAGGTGGAGAGACACCAGAGACAACAAGGGCCAGTACCTCACACACTTAGGTATTCCTTGAGGCATGGGCAGCAGTTCTCTCCCTCTTTCATCTACAATTTAACAAAGAGACTTCACACTCCAGTTCTTGACTGATACACAGCTGCGAGTAGACAGCGATGGGTGAGACTTCGTGCTACTGGGAACATAAACTAACTTTGCGATGCTGTGATCTGCAGGTTGGTTTTCTAGACCTTCCTTTAGTCAAACAAATGTTACCAGACATACCAGTAGTTCCTTCTTTCTCCTACCATCACATTTGTGTTGCTATATTATCACTTCCTACATAAAAAGCAAAGGAACCATCACACTTAGATTGCAAAACACTTTCTCTGATGACTCTTGCATTTTAGGAGGTTTATATTTACAAACCTATTCATGCACTAAAGATTCAAAAGTTAAAAAAAAAAACCCCAATCTTCAGGAAAATAAGTCTTTAAAGTTTAATAAAGGCTGCTTCTGCTACCAAACATGTCCTGTGAATGGCTCCTCAGCAGTTAAGTGCCACAGGAAGTAAAGTAAGTTTTCAGTACTAGCTGCTCACATTCACACACCTGCACACATACCTTTTGTCTCCATTGTTGGGACCCGAAGGCAGCTGAAGGTAGAGGTAGAGTTTCTCTAGGTCTGTAAACTTCTCAACTTCTTGCTAGGTAACAAAGGTGTTTTGGTTAAAAAAAGAAAAAAAAAAAAAGGTGGGGAGAGGTGAGGGAAAAGCAAACAAAAGAGTTGAGCTTGACAGCTAAAACCTGTCATCCAACAGTGTATTCCTAAATAATATAATTTTAAACAAGACACTTATGTGAAAGAACGTGACTGTGAGCACTCTGGGACTAGAAACATGATTTTCTATCTTATTTGCACACCATCACACACTAGAAAGCACTGGCCACCATTACAAAATTCACATGCAACAAAAGCAGAATCAGCAACAGATCCCTTCTGGATCAGACATGTAACATGAAAACTGTATCTTCTCAGAGCATACATGAAGTCCCTCTGAGAATGCAGCATCAAAAACCAGCTATGCTATAACAACACAGGATGTCAGACCTGATCCTCGATCCACGATACATTAATAGTTAAGCGTCACAGACTTCAAACACACACATTTTAAAATCTATATACATATGTATTTTTTTTGTTTCCTTTGGATATCAGAATGACTGAACAGGTACTGAAGACAAGCTATTCAGTTAACATGAATCTCAGCGATGTCAGACTCCTCCTCCAGAGGATACCAGCTGAGGATCAGACACAAGGGAGAGTTTTACCTGGCGTATGCAAACAGCGATTGCTACACACAAACTAGCTTTTCGCCATCTGAAACCAGCTACATGGACTTAGAAACACTAGGAAAATCAGTATTTCAGCAGCAGTAGGAACAGAGCCATGCAGCAAGGAGAAAACGGGTTTTCCTTCAGAACGATGCTGCAGAAACATTGCACGAGGTGGTGTACCATCCATATAAAGACTCCCTTTTTAAGTCAGAATACAGCTTTTGGATTACAGTTAATAATCTTTTCATTTACTGGTGTCTTACTGCCAATGTAACCTTTTCCAAAAGGAAGGGAAAAGAAGAGAGCAGCAACAACAGGTAGTGAGTCCTGGGTGTCGAGCAATGAGCAGAACAGAGAGCGGGGAACCCAGTCACGTCCAGAGCCACCTGGCTTCAGCTGGCACAAAATTAGCAGCAGTACTAGAGAAAGGTGAGCTCCCACTTCCCCTCCACCGACTTTGTAACCACCGCAGGGGTTCCCTCCCTGACCCCAGACTCAGGGCGAGGACCGGTGGGACATGCTGTCTGAGAAAGGTCACTGGGAGAGCGCAGGGGCTCGCTAATCCTCGTCATCTAAACCCACCGCAAAACTGCTCCATAGAACTGGGTGACCAGTGATGTGATAGACGCTCTCAGAGCCAAGCGAAACACTTTCAGCAGCAGCCAGGTAACAGACACTGGATTTCTTGCTTTTACAAGCTGCAGATAACCACAACATTGGGTTTTTTTTCCCCTCTGACAAACTCCTGAAATCTGCTGACACTGATTTCTGCTTGGCTCTATAGCAGCTTGCACAGCAGTGGCGCTCAGACCACCAGATATTCAGAGAGGTATCTCCTAATGGGTGCACTGTGTCAAATTCTCCGTCCTTCCCTTCCTGCATAAATCACAGCATCTGGACTGGTGGGTTTTCCTTTAAAAAAACCATTATTGAGAAGATCAACATTCTTCAAAGAAAGAATTTACAGAAAATTAATCATTTCTTTATGAAAAGATAGAAATTAACAATTGCAAAAGAATCTGCACTTATTAGACCTCTTCTTTGAGTAACTTGGCTGCTTTTTGTTTTAAAAGGCAAATGCCACAGCAGCACAAAGGGTAGGGTTTGGGTGAGATCACCCTGTATGGTAAGCACTAATCCATGCAGCAAAAGCATCCCAGGCAAAACAAAACAAAACCACTCCTGATGACTCTGACACTGAGATAGAAGATGACCTCTCACTTCCAAATCTAATGTACCAGACTGCAACATAAAGGGCAAGGTTTTAAAAGAAACATTTAATCAAAAAAAATACTGAAGTAGTCTCAGTGCCCACTGCAGCTGAAGCAACGTCTGCTGTGTACTGGCAGAAGGGGCTGTATGGAAGGACCCTGCCTGCGCTGTGGAGGTTCTTCTACACAGGCCCCATCTGTCAAATCCCCTAATTAAAACAAACAAACAAACCAAACCAACCAAACAAAAAAAAACACAAAACCAACCAAACAAAAAAACCCACCAAAAAACTCAATGATATCTGTGCAGAGAAAAAAATTACTTAGGATATGTTAGCAGAGCCTTTTCCAAAGGATGCAAGCGAGCCAGGACTCTCATCAGCAAAACCGCATCTTAGAGGACAATGGCTTTCTCGCATCCTCGGCAGAAGAAGCTGGACAGTGACGTTCTCTCACTGTTTTCCCTCAAAATCTACTCTCCATGCCTGACCTCAGGCAGTACCTTCTGCCCAACTCCTTCAGCTTCCAGTGAAGCCCCAGGAAGGCAGGACCACCTCAAAACAGCAGGGTTCACATGCAGCCAGGAGTCACAGGCAGTTCACAGAGGTAATCCTACCTGGGTGATAATTAGATAAACCTAAGCTTATTAGATGATGCTGAATCTATTTAGAGAAAATCATCTTAAAACTGAAGAAGTGGGAGCAAAGGGATGGAGTATGACAGTCAGTGCAAGTACATTCAGGAAACATCATATTTTGAAATTTGTTAAACATGATGTTTTGTTTAGGTTGTTTTCTCTAAACGTTTTTACGACTCTCAAAACTTGGTTTACAACCCCGGTAAGCACAATCTCTTCTTCAACCTTAATTGACATCCACCAGTTCTCAGTGCTAAAGGCCTGGTTAATTCAGCAGTAACTTTTGCAACTGTTCAAAGTATCAAAACTTTCAAATTTCTTAATGCAATCAGAAAAGAATTTGGGAAAACGGAGGAACATTTCAGCAGGCCTACTGACCAGGAAGAAAATTATTAATTAATCTTGAGTTTTTCTTTGTGCTAGGTTGGATGCATATGGAAATGAATAAAAAAAAAAGAACACAAAATATACCATAATTTTTCTCCACCACCACCCCGCAAGCAGGTCAACAGTGTGGAAAACACAGGTCAATAGAGTGGAAAAAGAGTCACAGCATCAAAACTGAGACTGCAATGCTGGCATCATCTTGGACACATTCCCCTTTGCGTAGCTCATTAAAGCTTATGCTACAGTAGTTTTAAAACCCATACAGAATGTAAAATGTCTGGGGAATTCTTTTCAGCTACTTAAAAGGATCTAAGTAAAATCTTTGCTTGAAGTTTCCTGACCTTGACTGACTGGTTCTATCAAATCAGATGAAGACTGTCTAATTCTCCAAAGGCTATTTATAAACCACATTTCTTGAAGCTGCATTAGAAAAAAAGCATACGCTTGCAGGACTGAGGTGTAAAGCCACCACAAAGCACCACCTCTGTTACTCTTTGTTTTCACATATTATATTTATCTCCTGTAATTAAATAGAGGAAGATTCAGTGAAGGTGGGGTGCAAGCAGTGTTCATACTTATTTTCACAATTTAGCCAAAAATATATCAAGTCCTCAAAATATCTGAGTGATCTTATATTCTGAGACAGAAAAACTTAAAACAAAAAATGAGAAACCACAAGTCACAGTTAAGCAAAGACTTTCAGTAACATATAAAGGAGCAGAAATCTGATATTTTTGTTTTGACAGTTACCAAATATAGATAGTTCACTAAAGACATGCACAAAATATGTAGCAAACAAATTAAACCAGGGATGCATTTATATTTGTGTTATCAGTGGCCACATAGATCTGCTCCAAATTAATCTGTCCTTTTGCTGCCTAAGACAGACACAGAACAAGGATCTCTTAGGAACAGAGACTTTCTTTTTCCTAACAGGCATTTTGATTGAGCAAATAAACAGCTGTAACATAAACCAGGATGGCCAAAACACTGCAGGTTGTTTGGTTTTGGTTTTTTGTTGTGGTTTTTTTTTTGCAGTGGGTTTTTTGGGTGGTTGTTTTTGGTTTTTTTTTTTTATGAGACTAGCAGGTTTCGATACGTGGTTCCATTCTGAGAGACACTAACAAGATAATAAAACTTTTTGCAGCATGAAGTCAAATATCAGTCCAGTACAGAACATGGTTAAGGACTTAATCTGTGTTACAGGAAACACGAGTTTATTCCTGTTCCTGCTTGAACCAGAGAACCCAGAGCTTTGAATGTGAGTCTCCAGCATCACAGAATATCGTTTAAGGTTTCCTGACCTCGGTGGATTCGTTCTCTATCTGGTTTTCTCTGACTGCTGATCTACTGTAAGGTCACAAACATTAGTGAAGTTTCATCCTGAAGTTGTCAAAAGGAATTACCATGGGAAAATTCCATGAAATGTACTTTTTCTGGATTGCTTTAAAGAAGAAACTATTTAGTCTGGTTGAACTTTAAATAAGATAGAGGAGGAATATACTAAGGAACAATTAGCAGAGTTATAACTTCTGTAATGAACAGAGGGAAAAACAGCATTTGTATTTGAACTATTTCCTATTTTCACAATGAAGGCAGAATTACAGGTTATTTCTGTCCTCAAGTTCTGGTGAAGAGGAGCTGAAGGCCAGGGGCATTGCTGCAAGCTTTTAGCAAGACTACTATTTTAAAGAGCGTGGACTGATCTTAATATTTCTTTCCACATTTTGAGTATTTATAAATAACTATACTCCGATTGAAGTAAAAAAGGCTATGCCAATGGCAATGTAACCTGCACCTACTGGCAAACTGGCTCTAAAAGTTGTCATACTTCAGCAGAACAAACATCTATTATTTAACAACTAGACTAAGAATAGCAAAGTAGTCAAGCAATCATCTCCACACTTTGCAGAGAGAAACAAGTAGCAAAGGTTAAATAATTTGCTCAAGGTCAGACAATTTGTTGGAAAGACAATCAAGACAGAAAATAGCTAATACTCAAAACAGAACCTATTATTCTAAAGAGCTGTTAATAAATACATTTGCTGTGCTTTATCTGAACAGAAGCAGAAACATATTTCAGGTGCTAAATATTCCAAACAAGCCCTAAAAACGCACAGCATCTTTGTTCTGACAGCGCCCAAGAACAGCTGCCAAAGCTTCATAGAGCTTCTGCCCGTCTCCTGGAGGGCCAAAAAGACAAATGACAATCTACCACCCTCTCTGCAGCAAGACCAAGGCATGCTGCCTCAAGAAATCTTACACATCCCTGCTGCCCACACTGTAACTGCTCCTGCCATCAGCAGCTTTGGTTTTCATGGCCTTCAATCCAGCACACTCTCACCAGCACTGACCTCTTTTCAGAGGACTAAGGAAAGAAACCTTAACCCTCTTGCTGAGCAATTAAATGGAGCGTACCATTTTAAAAATCAGGTTCAAGAGTTCACTTAGTATGTGGCAACAAATATAAGAAGTGAAGTCATAAGAGAATCTACTGCTAGACATGTTTACTACAGTTAAAAAGATGTTATAATGAATTTTTAATGGCTGTTTACACCACAATTCTTGCTAATTATCTTTTTTGGATTGCACAGCATACAATGATTTTCTTATGATCTTCCAGAAACTGACAGTACGTCAGAAAGCAAGTGGTGCAGTATAACAAATAAAAGGCAGATAACTTTGGTCTCTTTTACGAGTAACTGCAGCCCCAGTGCCCTTACCCTAGCTCTTTTCCATAAACCTGTGCTGCTAGCTACCTCCACAACACAGACTATTGCCATCACCTCTGTTTCTTCTCCCTGTTTCTCTTTCTTGCTACCCTGTGTTGAATTAGGCAGTCTAGGTGCTCTGTGTGCTGCAGCTGTGAATGGTGCTACCAAACACAAATGGCAGCAAGTATAGCCTGATTTTTCTCTACCGGTGTTTTCCCTTTTGAGATTGCCAAACTGATCAAGTTTAGATCCTTTACGGTATCTTTAGCACCTCTCGAACTATGGAGACTGCTTTGCATCCAAGAGCTCTATTCAGAAGAATAGCTTGTCCATCCAATAGATGAGACCTACACAAATGAATGGCCTCATATAAACTGATAATCCCTACCTCAGTTCCCTAGGTCTGCAAGTCTGCACAATGTAATGCAAGAATAGTCCTAGAGTAATCCATTTTCTTAAAACAGATTTCCAAGAAGCAGATGACTGGTTAACCTCCTCGTTACTTAGTCCCTCTCTGATGCTACTAAAGGAACACCAACCCCACTTCTCATTTCTCACCACAGAAAAACCTGGCGTTGAAGAGTTTTACAAGTGTCATTTGCCCTTTTGCCACTGAAGACTCACATACAAAAAATTAACATCTTGACACCTGCTTTGTGTCCACAAATGTTAATGAGGAATAAAGTGGACAAAAATGACATTTTGCATTACTACTTTAGTTGGATGCATCCAAGAATTTTAAAGCATACACAAAACTGGGTCCAAAGTTTATTAGCAATACAACAATACAGCTTATTTTAAACTCTTGCCACAATAAATTACGGCAACATTTTATGAGAAGAGAATTCAGTGCCATCTGAATTAGCCTTTGATAATGTCACTTTAAGGAGTATTCTTATTTAGCTCAGCCACACAGCTGAACAGATTCTATTTGATAGCATCCAGATGGTTGTCTGTGTCATCTTTTTATCTTACCCACTGGTACTTCTGGATGAAATGCCGAAGGTAGAGAGTCAGAATAAGCAGTCCCTTCCAGTCTTAAGATTTATGAACTCAGACTCTGATTTAAAGAAAATCACAACCTTCTCACTATTAAAAACAAACAAATAAAACCTCTGAGTTATCGCTAGATGTTTTCTTCCCAGAAATAATCTCTTATCACTGTCTAGATCCTGTAATTTTAATGCATAAAGGAAGATAATGTTTATGCATTTCAAGGGCTTTCCTTCTTCAAAAAATTTTTTTATATATCTATATCTATCTATATCTATAACTATATATATATATCTGTCCTAAGTAGTACAGTGGAGTTAACAGGATGCCTAGTATTGCCCACTTCTGGGAGGTACCTGAACTGGTGTGCAACTTTTGAGGTTAGCAGGATTTAAAAAAAAAAACACAAACCTTTTAAAATACTAGTCTACCAGGTTTTGTGCAAACAGGCAGTTCAATCTAGTTTCTTCCTTAAAACATAGTATATCAGCCATGAATTAACTGTTTCAAGGGAACAGCAATAAAAGCAATAATCACTGTCATTAAAGGCCTAAAGAGCAATGGAACTTGAAGGCACAATTAACTTCTAGCATACTCTCATCTGTGCATACATAATCTTGCATTTAATAAAATCATGCTTACAAAAGCATTAAGTCACCTTTCTGTGCTGTATCTGCGTGACAGTTCTACAAGTGGTGATCATAGCCACTTGCTGCTGGCAATGAGAAGTCAATACTTCCACAGAAAACAAACACCAAACCCATATCGTGTATTTTTTTTTAGCAATGGGAACTAATTCTGCTTACATTTAGTGGTAGTACCTTAAAGCATTGCTATGGAAAGGCTTCATAATAGCTGTCAGTCTCCAGAGCCATCTATTTTGGTCTTGCAGTTTGTTAAATATTAAAAAGCATTCTGGAGTTGTACTTACCAAAATGCAGTCCACTTTAGATTGTACAGTTTTGCTAGACGTGAGGGAAGAAAGAGAGAACAGAAATCTTGAATTAATCTAAACAGCAAGGACAAAAATTCTACATATTAGAATTTCTATCACCGTACTACAGGCTTAATCTCCTGCTGTGAAATGTCCTGCTAGTCTATGGAAGAATACTCATTCGGTTATTTTTTTGTAGGAAGTCACCCCTAACTTAACTGTCTGTTAGAATTCTTACTGTTTTGCTCTTCTGTATAAGAACTGTAATTTTTTTAAAATGAAATATTGCAACTTGGAGCTCTTATCCCACATTGCAAAGCAGCCAGGATGGATGTCACTACTTTTATTGTAAGCCCTTCCACAATTCAGATGCATTTAACTTGTTCATCTGTAAACATAATTAACATTCTCTTCTCCCCACACTTCAGTAAATCCCACCACTTCAAAGTATTCATTTCTAGCTTTCCAAAGAGCTGCTACAAAGCAGACAATTGGTACCCCACAGGCAACTTAGGAGTTTTCCACGTTAGTCTCACTACCTCCCAGCTGGCTTATTAAGATGACGTTGGGTAGGGACTGAATGAAACTATGCCATAAATGACCTTGTATGTGCCAAGGAGTGCAAAGTATGGAGGTACGGAACTTATTATACTTCATATAAACACACCCATAAGCAGCTTTTGTGTTTCTTAAAGGTGTTGTATTTCACGTGCTTGGTCTGACTGCGTTAGTTAAAGGCATTTTATCGTTGCTCTGAAGAGGAGCAGGAGCTTTAACATGCTAAAAACAGTAGCCTTTACTGCTGCACACCTACTGAACAAGCACTAAACAACTGTTTTCAGAGTTCAGGGGAGTGATTCGTTTCCTAGTAGGATAAAATATAATTCAGTCTCCTGTTAACACAACAAAACACGTCCTTTCCAGTTATTTTACTTTTGCACAGGTGCTACCACATACAAAGAAAGACCAAGTAAGGTATCTGATGGATATACTAAATTCATAAGTAAGAAACAAGCAAAACAAACAGCTGTAGTGTCCAGTGGTAATAGGAAGCAAAGCTACTGTTCTATCAGATGCTCCAAGAGGCAGGAGCTTGATTGTCCTGCTTGTTACACCACCTCATTTTGAAAGCCAGACAGTCTAAAAAAAAAAATATCTGTTCTGCATGAGCTCCTAATACTGATGCCCCTTCCTACACAAGGACTGCATATGTTATAGCAACAGCACACAACAAAAGACTTGAGCTGGTAAGACTATATGACAAGTCTATTAAGTAGATACCATGAGCAGAAATCCACTTCAGCTGACTTTGTGAAGGAGAAGACAATCACATGGGTGGACACTCAGGAACACCAAGGAGGGAGTAAAGCACAGCTGTTGGGGATTTGTGAGAACAGGGAATGAATGCTAAGGATGATAAAATGAGAGCTTTTCCTTGCCCTGGGGAAGATGCTCACTCACATCTACCATAGCGACTGAAGAAGGGAACCCAATTGTCATCTCACTCTTCATAAACCATCTTAGTAGAAAAGTCAAAGGACACCAAGCACGGAAACCTGCTGCTGAGAGTTATCACTGTGCCTGACCCAAAGCTGACCACGGCATGCTGACACAGATGGCTGCTCCAGCAGCACGGGTATCACCCTGGACTCCACCTCACCCCACTGCCTCCTGCCCTAGCAGGGTCTTGGAATCCCTGTGCTTCTGATCCACAGCCTTTCCTACAAAGCTGCGCTCATGGCAGTAGGCAACAGGGCTCAGGCATACCTGCCCATTTTTGCACCTAAACCTTTTCTACGGCTTCACCTGATAGCTTAATGCAGAAAAGGAACATGGAGGATAAGGCAAATCAAACTTAGTCCAAATACAACCTCTACTCTACAGACATGCAGACGACACCATGCGCTAGGCTTTTCAGGAGAACACACTTCAGGCAACACCATTTCCCACCCTGCCAGGTTCTGCCAAATTGTGCTGAAGCATGCCCGCTTGCATTACTATTTTCTTCTTGCAAAGAGAAAGAGGCAAGCTGCCAGGAGGCAGCTGGGCAGGAGATCCCTAGAACAGTCCTTTTATCTCCAAATATCAGTCTGAGTCAGTAAACGTAAACTCCCAAATTTAGTTCATGCTCTTCCAGTTGTGACCTCTGCTCCTACAGCACCAATCAATAGTTTCAAGAAGCCACAGCAGAAGAGCGATAATACAGCCAGCAAATACAGTTTCTCTACACTTCCTTTCCGTCAACTGGTAGCACAAAAAAAGATAGTCAAGTTCACGTCCTCCAATCTGCAAGCAGATGTTGTGACATTTTAAAAGGCAAAAGCGTGGTATCTATTTTAACAGCAATCTTTTTTCATCTCCTGCTCTATGCTCCTTAGTATGCTGGGAGGACATTATTAAAATTTGTTAGTGGTAAACTGAGGCTCCTTTCATCCTAACCAGAGCACAAGTTAACATGGCCTGATTCTATAAAGCCTGCACCTAATGACATAAATGTTTCTTATTTACCTTCCAGCAGAGTTGATCCATGTCCAAGTCAAGCAATGGCAACCCTGAGGAACCAGCTCTTCAACTGGGAAAGTGCTGGGACACTGGCCTTCTCATGGTCCTGAGCATCACACAGAAAAGCTCTGTCCAGTGACACTACAGGACACATTTCCATCGAATCAGGAGGTAAGAGGACAAGTGAGAAAGGTGGCAGAGGAATAGCATCCCATTTACAATGTATTTGCCACTTTTGTTTATTTCAGCCTTCTTTCTTCACTAACAGGACAGATGTGTTTTGAAAGTTGAAATTTCATTTACAAATAAATAAGTCTGTTTCTGTCTCTGTCAAATGCATCCCGTACCTAATTCCTACCACAATTACAGTAACTGCAACCAGCAATCCCAAGAGCAAAGCTGAATGAGGCCCTAAACAGAGCCATTGCTAAGGTTGGGAGGCTGCTACCCACATGCTTTGCTACACATGTAGGAACAGCTTCAAGAGAACAGCGGGAGCAATAGATGTTCTCGCTAATGAAAACAACCATTCGAATCTATTAGGGACCTAAGCCCGCTGGAAAACTGAACTTAGAAACTGTACTATAAGCCAACAGCCAGTGGTGCTCCTCTTGGAGAGCTGCTCCTGTGGGCTCGCTGTGACTCACCCCCACCTAGAAGCACAGCTGACATTACTCTGTCTTTCATGGCTCTTCATGCTGACAGTCTCCCTGAAGTTCACTTACTTGATCTAAAACTTAATTCAGGCTACTTCAAGCAGTTGCATCCACGACAGGAAGGTGCCTTTTCTGATTCTGGGGCTAGCTGTCTATTACGAGTGACAACAAAAGGTGGCTGCTTTTACAGCTACCTTGGATTTACCATCTTGCACCAGATACTGACCCACCACAAGAACCTGGGAGAATAAAACTACGTATCAAAACTTTGCCAAAAAGAAAAAAAAAGGTATGAATGGCACTATCACAACCAATGATGAAACTTTTGCTGGGTGGATACCACCGTGCAGACTGTTTGAAAGTTAAGGCACACTGAACTACTTAGGAGGGATGTAGTGCTGTTCTACTGCCCACAGCAATGCTCCTCAAAATTGTCAACTCTGCCCCAAATACCACCAGCCTGCATCAACCCGCTCACCTCTGAAGGACTACCATCAGCCACTCAAAACCAAGAGCCTACCTTCTACTAATTAATAAAACAGCAGAGACAAAGGGGGTTCTTAGCCTGTGGTTTAGAGAGGCATAGCAGGGTGGCTCCCTGCAGAAGCTGCTGTGTTTCATGGAGACCCTCAGTCCTATGACCTCCCAGGGAACACACGTTGGCTGCTTTGGGTCTGCAGCAGAAAGCCTTACTGGAAAGCCTCCAGCCTATCTTAACAGCCTCAGCTTTTGACTCAACCTTTAGACCCAAGACCTTCGAGAGAATCTTGAAGATGCTTTTGAAGGCTGCAGTAATTTAAGCTCCTAAATGCTGAAGCCATATTTACAAACTCCTCAAAGTATCTTGGGAAGGACAGGGTGGGGGAAAATCAGACTAAAGCATTTCCTCAAACAGCTCTCCTATCTTATGCCAAAGTATGCATGTCTGCTTTCCCTGACCTATTTATGTATTTTTACTCAAAACAGCCCCATTTTAACAGTCCCAACTTGGCATGGGCAGAATGAGGAGTGTGTTCTCTCCCCAGGTGTGCAGCTGGGTTTACTTTGCACTGAGGGAGACATGGAGGGGAAAAAGCAGAGGGAGAAGGCAAGGAGATTTAGGTTTTTTTTTCAAAGTGGCAAAAAAGCAGATGCTGCCAACCTTCCTCTAATTAGGCAATAGTTTACTTTCAGGAATAGGTAGCTGAACTAGGCTGAGCAATATGGGACTATCATATTACAAGAGGTGGCAGAATTCAGTTGCTCTGAGCACACGGAGTATTTCCTTAATGCTGCAAATAGTAGAAGCCATATAACCACAAGGGATATGGGAAGCGTTATGCCTGTGAGCCCAGAAAGAGGAAGGTGGTTGGGAGGGGTAAAAGAAAGCCCTTGAACTTATCAGTTACTGTCTATTTAACGCTAAGCCCTCTCAAAGCCTGCACAGCCACTGAAACCAACTCTTACCAGCTTTTCAGCTGCAGATCATTCACTCCCTAGGAAAGCCAGCAGCATAACAAATACTGGGGGAGCACACGCACATGCACAGCGAACACACTGTACGAACACACACCCACTTCAGCATTTGGAAGACAAGTGGAGCCACAACTTATTGTGCAAAGTATAGTAATGGTTTAAGTAGGTTGTGAAAGCCAGGAAGCCCAGAGCATTTTCTTTTTTTTTTCATTGTTAAGTTTCAATGAAGTTCATCAGTGAAGTTGCCACAGATACTCTGTATCCCCTTCAGCCCAAGACTGCAAATATTTGCACAAACTGCAACACCCTCCTGAAAACAGCCTCTGTAGCCATGTTTCATGTGCTTGGTACATTTTGGACAACCTAGGGAAAACATTATTTCTGCCAAACCCAAATGCAATTTACGAGAAGGAACCACTTTCCATCACTGCTAACAGCTGTGCCATACACCATGAAGACAGGATATGACTCCTGACCCAACAGTAAGGGTTCCCCACTGCAAAGCTCCCAGTTTCCACTACCCATGCATTACATTATTGCCAAATATACAGGACGCAGTAAGAAAAGTTGCAGCCAGAAAGGAAAACCCCAGCATATAGTTACTTGTCATTGTCCCTGTTAACTAGTTACCATCTCAGATTGCAAGCCACCTACCCTCTCAGACAATTAACCAAGAGAAAGAAGAGGTTTATAAAATTCTTAAATATGCTTGCTTTGGAGAAGGGGGGGGCGGGGGAAACTCCTCAACAGAAAAACCCGTACTTTTTTTCTCTTGAGAGTTCAGCACAAGATCAGCAACAACTCAGCACAGCTCCAGTAGAGGAACAGGAGCTGGAGAGGGGCACAGGAAACCCTCCCAACTGCTCACTCATAGCGCATACATACGACCCTAATGCTGTATGGTGACACACTGCTGCCCCAATATTTTTACTCAGTTATATGAAAACCAGCCTTCTGTATGAGAACGATATCCAAGACAGCAGTTAGAGTTGTCTGACAAGGAAGAATTACTTCAGCCAAATGGCCTCTGAAAAATTACTCAGCTCTGAAAAGCTTCCATTTCCCACTGCATCAGTCATTCCCCCATACAATCTCTGACGGTTGTTTGCCTAATTATTTAACAGGGTCTACAGGTAGTCTTCAAAGGCTGCTTCTATGGGGAGCAATACCACACGGGCAGCATTTGCCAGGCTTCGTCTCCCAGGCACAGGAGGTATTTGGGTGTTGATAGCACCCAAATACCTGCACCTCTTTGCCTCAAGCAGTGTCCTGCTGCCTCTTTGCCTCTCGCAAAAATCCAGTTAGGTCCCAAGGAAAGCAAGTTAGACTCAACTTCTAAATATTAGCAGTGACAATTTTGGCAAAGTCATCTTCCTGAAAGCCATGCTAAAATAGAAAGGGTGATTTTTAAACCGACCACGCATCCTTTTGGAAAGATTCAGTACCTCTTCCACAACTCTAACGATACCAGGCAACATTTAAAAAAAAAATAATTTATTTACTCTGCATGCTGTGAGGAACCACTCAATAAAAGGATTACCGACCCCATTACAGTAAGTGGTACTATCAGCAAGGTACTATAATCACATCCCCACCATGACAAACACTGTGTCCCAGCAGTGCCTGCAGGATTCAGCCCTTAATTCCTAATCTTACTGAATAAATGCTTCCCTTTCTTAGTCTAACAGCTCTAAATATATCTTTATATAACCTTCCATTCAGAAGCACAAAGAAATGTTAAACTGGAGCCCATGATCGTCTAAGGAGAAAATTATGAAACAGCCGCCTATGTGTGCTGCTACTCAATTAACATCTTAACATATGCCATGTTACATTGTCTGGCTTGCCTCACGTTGATAAAGAAGTAAAATGGCTGTAAAAGCATTTCAATTAAATATTTAGAAAGCAGAGCTGCAAAAGGTTGAAACATGTTTGAATTAGTGAAATGACGACTATACATACTGCTCAGCTAATGGAGTAAGAGCTTTTGCTAGCACAGGTTACTGAGAAAGGAAAGCACACCCCGGCAGGCAAGTCAAGCCTGGCAGACCCGAGCCCAGGACTCCCCTTCCAGCCCCACCTCTCACCCTCCGGCACGCAGAAGCCAAAAACCAGGTGGCTTCTGATGCCACCTAGGGGCTCTCTCCCCGGCTGCACTTTTCTCTCCCCTGGGGATAGTAGTGCCATGCGGTAGAGACAGGGCACTCGCACCTAGCACGAACAGAAGCAAAACATTTAATACAAGACAAATTCAATACTGCAGCATTCAAACGCAGACATATTCTTACTCCAGTTAAAAGCCACAGAAACTGTAATTGCATCTTGAAAGCACATAAAGGATTGTTATTTCCCTAAAGCATAAAAGGTAGCCACAAAGCTGTGTCCACTGGAAATGTCGAAACGTGTCCAACGCTCAGGCCTCAGAAAGTAAACAAAGCAAGTATTCACCAATTTGTAAATATTGGCTCTTTCAGCTTGAAGGCAGACTCTTCAATCCAAGTCAAACCACTCTTCTCAGCAAAATAAGGAAGCAATAAGCAGAGCAAGCCAATAAAACAGTGCAACAAGGGTGAGCTGCAACCATTTAATCTTCCCTGTAACCTAATCTACATCCTTCCGCTCACCGAAGAGAATAAGCCAGACCTGTTTTTCATCAGACACAAGAAGGAGCAATGCTGCGTCATAGTGCTGAAAAAAGTAGTACTTCAGCATGCCATGGCATTTTAATTTAGTGCAGGTTAAAATTGGTCAAATACATGACTTCAACACTTGCTACTAAAATAAATGCAATTAAAATATTTCATATAGGATAAAAATTTAATCCCTTCACCATTTCTGACACTATGATGATTTTATGAGTACTAAATAATGCCAACTGTACAAACAGATGAACAAAGAAGGAAGATAAGGCTGTGAATGAAATACCCAAGTCTCAAACATAGCCCATTGTAATGAAGTGCCAAGAAATAATTAGCCAGCAGACATCAGAACACCTACATCTGAAATTTAGGTCTATAAACATCTCTCTTAGCTCTCTGAAGAAATCTCGCTGTATTCAACACTAAAGGCTTGTTTCACAATTCTTAAAATAACTGGGAAGAACTTGCAACAACTACACACTGCCAGGTGCTCCATCCCAGCAACAAGACAGTCATTTAAGTTCCTGGGGTTTTTTACATTTATTCAAATACAGGATTTTGCCACAAGTTACTTTAATGAACTCTAAGAGACAAAGAAAATGCTTTTGCACAGCTCTCACCCTGGTTCTTTCAGCATTGCTCTGAATTAAAATCAGTGCATATCGTTATATTCAAGCAGGATTCTCTATTCCAAGGATGCGATGCCCTCTGTAGATTATGTAGGAAGATAATATGACTTCATTGGAGTTGAATCCTGTATTTATTACTAACAATCTACAGGGGTCCACAGGGTGCTGGTCTAAGGTCGGTCTGCTAGGATCAATTGCTTAGAAAGGCTAAATACAAAAAGCACACGGTGATCTCAATAAAGCTACATGAAAAAAAAGACTGCTCAAGTAGGAACTTAATCTAAAGTCCCCCTAAAAACAGACCTGGTCCTCTGCTGCCTTTCCTTCAAGAAGTGGTGGCTACAGACAGCTGGTGACAAAGTGAAACACTACTCACACTCACAAGCAAATAGGAATGGTTCTACACTACACTTACATTTAATACACACCCATAAATACACAAATCTGCACAGGGCTATGTTTATTGTACATAGTTACAAAAAGCTCAGTTGAATCCAACATAAAAGCTTCCAGTGTTAACAGCTCTACAGCAATGCTTTCCTACCGTACCCATTTCCCAACACTGGTGCAGGTGCCCGGATAGCAGATTTAGGCCTGTTAATAAAAGGCATGTTGTTTCTTCTTTATTTCTCATTATTTCCTTCACTTGCATGACCCATAGCTATCGTAGTCACTTTCTGCTAACAAACACGTTTTTGGTTTTACCTCTTCATTACCCTATTTGTTTGGTATCCAGGGAGGTACCATCTGGTTAGCAATGCCATAACCCAGTCCTATCCAAGCTCTTTTGTGACTTTACCCTGAGCAAGCGCCAGCCTGCGGAGCAGATCAGACCTCCTGCACTGCTAAGCCCAGCACCGAGCCCCACACACAACTCGAGTCACACCAAGACAAGCCAGTACTCTGACACCCCATGCAGCCATCTTCCCTCCAAAACCTGCAGGGTCAACAGCTGCAGGTGTCCCACTGTCAGCCTGGAAAGGAGGCCCAGCCTTCACGCTGTGCTCCATCTCAATGCTACCTTGGGCCTGACAGATGCTAGGAAGCAGAAGCACTTTGAAGGCCGCAGTGGGGCTGGTTAGCCCTTCATAGATGCTGCACTGGGGAGGTTCAGCTTAACCCACAGGGCTTCCCTGGCACACACTTCGTCCCTCCTCCACACCACAGACATCCATCTCTCCCCTCCACATTGAAACAAATACTCTATATCTGCAAACAAATACAGCTTTTGCCTAGCCCCCTCCTCCCAATGCTGCTTGCAATATCTTATTACCTCCGCTTCAGCCCTCATCTCTGGACATGTGCATTTGTCCTCCCTCGCTCCCTTTCCTCTCATGGCTGTCCACTGCACAGCTCCTCTGCACCCTTTTTTCCACTTGAGGGGGAACCTCTACCCAAGTGCTGACCTTGGTAACTCCCACAGAATACAATCCTCACAACCTCTTAGATTTCCCTGTGCTGAGTAATGCCCTCAGTATCTACAAGCACTCTCCAAGCATCTGCCTACTAAAAGGGTCACTTCTTTCACACTAGATGGGCATGGTTTCACTGCCACAGGAAAGCAACTTCTCTGCCTGAGCTGTGCCACACTGCTCACTGGCACATCCCATAACCCTACTCCTATCCTTGATTTTTTTGTAGAGGTGAAAATTTAAAAGCTGAATGTACACAGGATGAACATGGCACTGCTGCCTGATGGTGACAGCCACACAACTTCCCATCTCAGAAAACTCCTCCTTGTTCAGCTGCCACAGGTTTTTTCAGGCCTTCATCCTGCACGCTGGGGCATGTGCCACTCACCTCTGCTTACAGGCTTCAACCCGCTCCAGGCACAGGAACCGTCTGGTCTCCGCAAATGAAAAGCTGCAAGTAGCCAGAAGTCTCCCACCTACCTCAAAGGTCAGTTCACTGAATACTAAAGCAGTAAAAACCCCAAGTTTTCCACCCTGTTTCTGGGGGTAAAAAAAAAAACAAACCCTAATGGCATCTTTTAAAATGTTTTTAATCCCAAAAATCAGGATGTTCAGAAAAGTTAAACACATGTGTTACTCCTATTCTGAAGGATTTAGTATGCTAAATGTGAGTTCCCCTAGACAGCAACTCAGGTGAACTTTAGTTTACTTGTAGATTCAAGAGCTTGTCTAAACCTGTAAGCTGTGCTTGCTTAAAATTAAAGCTGCACAAAATTTAATTAAGCTAAAGTCATGTAAGTTCGTACCTGTATGCATCTATTTCAGTTTGCACCTACAAAGCTGAGTTTGAACACAGCTGCACTCACTCCTAAGTGGTAGTTTAACTGCGTCAAACGAGCACCTTCCATGAGCCTGCGCTGCTCCAACCCAAGATTACATTTACCAGCTCTGGGGCTGAGGCACCATAAGGCCCGTGCAGCTTCAGAGCAGTCAGGACAACTCCACTGCCAGCGCTGCATAAACTACAAGTACAGGGCAGGCAAGCATCATTCGTTCAGTGACCTTCACCTCACCCACTGCCTCCTTCATGGCTAGACTGCCTCTGCAGCTATGATGAATGAACAAGCAAGTCTATCAGATTATTTCTTTACTCTGAAACTTAATTTATTAATGGAAATTACCAACAGCAGGCATCTGATCAATACTCAGTAGCCCACAACTTTAGGATTCAGTTCTCCATCTCCTTGTAACAGAGGATGATGTATGCAGCCAGTTCGCTGCAGGCAGACTGAGCTATGCTTGGCTCTGCCAGCCCATCCTACTTCTGTAGGCAGCTGGGTGGGGATGGGACCCAAAAAACTGAGAGAACTCAGCCATCTCCTTCTCAAGTAACATACTTGCTTTGCAGGCACAACCTTGTCCATAAGCATTTTTATATCTATTTTTAAAGTTTCGATATTGTCACAGTTTTCTTTCAAAAACAGAGCAAAGGGCATGTGACCTGCCCTAGTACAAAGTACTGAAGCCACAGCCAAGCAGGTCACTGATTTTAGCACCCTATTAAGATGATGTGTAGAACACCTACATGGATTCATTATTTGTAGTATGCCCATTTCAAACATCCCAGGGAACTGCAAAGTTACACCACAACTTACTTCGTAAAATAGTCAGAAACAGAAAAGGCTGTCCTTGACTAAATCTAGGACAGATTTCAGAAAAACTGCACTAAACTTCTGACTTTCCAAAAATCACAGCAGTAGGGAATTATATTTAAGATGGATGCAGACAGAAGGCTACTAAAGCAATATTCACCGAGATAACCGCACTGTTGAAATTCACCTGTAGGCTGCAGCACGTAACTGGCTAACATCTTTCAGCATCTAACAATTTACTGAACTATGCTTGTACAAAAGTCGTGCACTAATGTTACCCACAATTACTTGTCTGATGGGTCTTTCCAGAAGGAGACATTGTCTAAAGAGCACTACAGAATTGATCGGTCTGGACTTCCATTCCTGTGAACGACATCATGTGTAAACATGCCAGTAGGAGAACAGATGTCTGCATTAAGGGAATGAAAATGTCTTCTCCTGATTATTAACACAGTTTGATTTCAACCTTCAAGGTGAACTATACACTGCATTGCCACTCCCTTACTGAGCAGCTAAACTAATCAAGCCAAAACTGTAGCTCAACTGACGAATTTAGGTAAGGCCATCTCTTCCAGGAGAATACAAGGTACTCAAGCTATCTCCTGATCCTACACTGGGCCTAATTTGCCACAAAGCTACTGGTATTTAAAGTATTCAGCCGTACCTAAGAACTTTGCTGAAGTGACAAATAACAATTATTAGGTTCTGCACTGCAAACACCCATTGTAAGTATTTCCACCCTGAACATCTGGAGCTATCGACTGACAACATACCAGTACATACATATACATGTGGAGCAAGCTTCCATATACTGAACCACTGTACACACAACCTAAATTTTGTTTTTCAATTATGCTAGAAGTTTCACTGACTTGAACATACAGGCCACGATGGTACATGTACCTCACATTCTTAACCCCTGCAAGAGAAGTAAGCTTCTAGCAAGAAAAAGACACAGTCCATGGGGATATGTGCAATGAAAATGAGTGGGAACTAATTAAACTTACTGGTACCAAACAAAAAAAAATTGTCTTGTTTTTCAGTTTTGTTCTCATCTTGAGAGATGAATAGTATTACCATTTTTTTAGCCATTACTAACCAGGAAAATTGACTATTCATAGTGTACATTCAGGCATTTATCTACAAGGTAATCAGAGAACTAGCTTCTGCTCAGAAATAATCAATACAAGACGGCTGTCTGAATATCTTCATGGATCAGGGATTTAATTATACAGGTTACCAAATGTTCAGGGTCAGCATTTTAGCATGTTTTGTGATAAATTACAAGATTAATTTTTAACTGGGATTTCACTATAAACTGCATTTAGACAACTTTTTGTCCCATGTAACTGAACACACACAAACCAACATTTCAGAACTGTTGTAAAAGAGAAAAAAGTGCTATTTCTTATGTCACATTTGTTGACTACTTGGGACTTTTTTTATTTAACTCAGTAAGCTATCTCTAGTTGCTAAATACAACTGACAGTTTCTGTTCAAAATATCCCTTTCCTCCTTTTTAGAGCTCGATCTGTCAATCCCTCTTCATTCACTTGTTGAATGGAAGAGGCAAACACACTTTTCTCTCAGCTGCCAATTAATTTCTCAACTTTTTATGAGCTGACCATTGAACTATACCACTGGAATCAAGCATAATGAAGGTAACTGCAGAACAGGCTCCTGGAGCCAAAAGCTGGCTTAGCTCTTCAGCACACTGCAGTTCCAGGTGTGCAGCTTGTGATTACTGCCAGTGAGTAATTTGACTGTCTTTCAAGTATCAACTAATTTATGTAGTTAGTGTGACCAGTAATAGCAACTGTAGGCCGTAACACAGCTTGTCATTTAAAATGCTAACAGGCTTAATTAAAAAAAAGCAAACCATAAAGAAAATAGGCAATGTTCTTATGCACCCCTAATGAAAGGAACACCATACTTTGTCAGAGCTTGGATAAAAAGTTCCTGTGGCACAGTCTCTGACTCCTGCAAGATTATTTCAAAATTATTTTTGGCCTTTGCTTCAGAAAGTGCCATCACAGCAAAAAGAGCTGCAGCTTTCACACAAGGATTGAGCACCAGTCAGCCAATCTCACAGGCACCTAATCCACAGCTACTAACTTCTGTATAATCAGCACAAGGATCACGGAGTGATCATTTACCTTTCATTGAGAAACACTGTGAGAAGCACAAAGCATCTGAATCTGAACATAGTGTTGGGTGCTGGAGAGGGTAGTCATAGGCGGATGATGCTGTGTAAGTTAAGCACAGCTCTCTTTGGCACGGTACCCATCCTGCAAGGGAGCCTTGCATGGCGCAGCCTCCAGCTTAATAAGCATCCAAGCCTCTCAAGTACTTTTCTCCACTGAATTAGCAATAAAACTAGCACATGGTTCTGGAGGAAGGAGTTGCCACTATTTTTCAAAGCAGGTTAAAAGAGGATTTAAAATTCCAGCCACAAAAAAAATTAAATAAATGTTAAAACTTTTCAATTTACAGGCCTTCAAACAGTTACCACCTGTGGTACTAAGTAACTGTCTTTTAAGGTATGTTTTAGTATGGCATCGATTCCAAAGAGGAAGAGAGAAAGCACACAGGAGTATTTTCACTGAAGCCAAAGACTACTCCAAGGATTTTCAGGTGATTTCTAAACAAGGGCAAGAAGGTGGTGAGGAAAACGCAGCAGAACAAATTGCCCATCCTACTATCCAGCAGAGCTTGCTCACAAGCTAATTCTTGTTTGTCCGAGGGATGCTTGAGGCAGACACTTCCAGGCAACCTAATACTAAGAAAAAGTTCCAACAGTCTGTTTGTATTGTTGACAGCTTTAAAAATAATTTAATTCACTGCTTTATAGACAACCAAAGTAACGAACTGTATGTAATTCCTGCTGTCCAGTGCAATCCAACTTTTTCACTGGCAGGAGTCCCAACAACCTTATAATGGCACTTAGGAATCTTTGACTAAGAAATACAGACTGCCTCCATGCCTGTGAGACCATCCATCAAGAAGGACAGCCATAAATCACAGACCTTGACATTTAACCACAGACTTCCTCTCAGGGAGAGATGGGACTGTGCCTCATTTAATAAACAAGTTCTTTCCAGGAACAAGATTTTCTTCCCAAACTTGTAGTACCTGAGAATCGGTAAGGGATAGCATCCCCAGCCAGCTCCAGGGAAAAGTTAAGGAGGACCCATCTCTCTAGAGGAGCACAGGTACGCCCAGAGAAACTCAGGTCTGTAGACACATCCCCGACCTCTGCAACCACCATGCACTGCGCCATGTGGTGTGTTTATAGGTTATAAAGAGGTTAACAGCTCACAAATGCTGAGCAATTTAAAGACTAGACCACTCACTGGGTATAGTAGGAAGCAGTCCAAAAGGAGACCCTGGCACATCTACCACCCATGGGAGGCCCCTCCATAAGGGCTCCCAGGGTGCAGGTCCCACCTTCAGAGACCATTCCACCCCCAGTCCTGCCTGCAGCAACATCCAGTCTCCCCACCCTTTGACTGGTACAATGTCACTGCAGCAACCACAAGCAATTAAAAGCAAGCAACACGGAAAATATTCGGGAAGTTTTGAATGTTTTTTCCACTGTCTTAATGATTAAACATTCCACAACAGAAAACCACTTGGCAGCTTACTGAAAGCCTGTTGATGGCACAGCAGCCGATAACAAGCATCCTACTTGATGACAGATAATCCTTTTTCCATTAAATCAAGAAAGCATTAATATTGAGATACCAGCTAACTCCATTTAGAACAAAACAAACCCTCAAAATTCCCAAAGATCTGAGGGAACACAACAACACACCCCAGCACTTTCAGAATTTTTAGATTAATTTAGGGGATTCTTCTTACTGGCTTGAAAGCACCAATTTGTACTAGCCTTCTGGTTGGGCTCTTTCTGGGTGAGAGCACACTGCATTTTCATCTATTCAATTTACCTTTTGAATCACCTGCTAGTAACTTTTCAAACATACAGTCCAGCATTCTACCTGGACTGCTCCAGAGGCAAGCTAGAAAGCTACCTCCATCCCCTCATCTTCACAGTTTAAAAATGAGTCCCTTATTTATATATGAGGCTTTGTAATATAAGATATAAGAAAGTCTTGAATCAAAAAATCCAAATTTGGATCCTGATCTGAATTTCGCAGCTCTGGCCCTTCTCCAAATACTTCTGTTTGGCAAGCAGCAGAGCAGAGTAACAAGAGAAGGCAACATACATAAGTTATGGGATCTGTATAAAAACATTAAGCTCAACTCCTGCTCTCTAAACTACACACACACAAAAAGGCTAACAAAACCACCCCAAGTCTCAATTAATTACAAGATTTATCGGTGCTTCAGTGTAAACCTGAGCACGCAAACCTGAGCAGTACTGTTATCTCACCGTTACAACATTTTTTCTGATTAATTTATACAGCACCCAGAAAATTTTAGGAGGGGTTTCTAAGCGTTGTTTTCAGATAGAGATTTGGATTCCTACTCACCAGTGGCACAGAGACAGAGGCAAATCAAACAGAACTGCCCCAAATGGCAAGCAACCCAGTCAGGGATGACAATCGTACAATCCTGCGCTTATTAAGAACTCATTAGAAATGCTGCTCTGAATCACAACATCACACCATCTGACTTGCTTGAACGAAGGGAACTCCTGCAGTGGGAAGTAAAATGTTTATGAAACAAGGAATTGCATATGTTTGATGTTGTGAAGTCAACAATTTAATGCAATTCTATGCATTTTAAATGAGCAGCAATAAAACTTAGCCAAATCTTTTATTACTCAAATATTGTCTTTCCCTTGTACACTTTACTAGATCTCATTGCTTCAAGAAAAGACAAACAAAATCCACAAGCAAGAGTGAAAAATCCACTCTTCCTAAAAGCAGATTTACAAATACCTTTTTTCTGCAAAGCTATTCCATCCAACTCAGAGCCAGGATACGCCATAAAACCTCAACTCCATTCTCAAAAGGTTACATAAAGGTCAGTATTCATTTTATTCAGGTTTATTTTCTAACCTTGTAAAAATGCCTGCAGACCAAATTGACTTCCACACCTGCTGACCTAGAAACTCCACCACTGTGGTGGCCGTGCCCCGTTTTGGAAAGCTGCTTGTTCTCCCACGCCGATCTGGCACTGACTGCTGCATGTAGCTGACCTGCCCGCTCCTGGCGGTCGGCAGCATGGAGGAAGGCTTTCCCAATAGCAAGGGGATGCATTTCAGCAGAGATTAGTACATGTTTTTTTAAGCCACTCTGGTGAAAAGCAACTCTTCCGGGGGGCTTACCCCCACAAAAGGAGGGTTTCCTCCATACAGAAATGTGTAGTAGCAGATAAAGGGTGTACCTGGACCTTGTTCAAGGGAATGGAAAATGTCCAAAAACAACCCACGGAGGAGATGGAGCAGCCGTCCTCCAGAAAAAGAAGTAAGCGTTTAAAAAGTGACAAATGGTGTAGGAGTTATCTCACCCAAATCAAGAGATCTGCACCACAGACGATTACACCCTGGCACAGAGTTTAAAATTTGTTTACAATAAAAGAGAAATAGGGACAAAGTGATCCAATGGATTGTATTATGGAAACATCTTCCCTAGGAGATGGCCCTCACCTCAAAAGTGCATTTTTCTCCACAATGGCTACAAGAGAGCTACTTTGACCAATACGTACAGAAACAGATGGAGTCAAATGAAACAAATTCCACTTTCTGTTCCTATCCATTTGTGGAAGCAGAGTGTGAAGGAGAATGACATGCTGCTAAATGCTTTGTCCAAGAAAGGCTGACCTCTCCTGAAATCATTGAGTACTACTCTAAAATACAGTCCACAGCTCAAATTTTTTTCCTATGTATTTGACTGCTTATACACTGTATCAGGAAATACATTCAGGACAGACAAGTTTCATCATTGCTTGTAAACAATGGAATGACAAAGCCAGGGAAAACTCAGTGACAAGAAATTTTTTGCAATTTTACACAGCATCTCTCAGTTGAGGGGCTCAAAGTACATTTTCAAAGCAGGTAAACACACTTCCGATGTTACATAGTTTAGTGAAATGAGTGCAGCCTGTACACCCATCAATAATAATTATTGGTTCTTCCTCACAATAGTTAATAATCTTCTATTGAAGAATTCTAAACTTTCCCACCTCCAACAATGAATTAACCAGGACAAAGGAAGGAATTGTGGCTGGTACATTTTGGACTGGGGGCACAGAATAACCACAAAAAGTCTGTAATCAGGTATAGTAAAGTTCAAGTTCTCCACTTAATTTTGACAGACCATTTAACAAAACACAGAGGTTGGGGATTTTTTTGCTCTTATTCCCTGCCTCCCTCTCCTGAGCTACAGAAAATTGAAAAGGAGTAAATGCAGATGGGTTGGTCTACAGATTAATCCAACCTGACTCAAGAAATCCATGTTTTACAAAAATACATACAGGGTGTGACAGGAATTTCAACTGCAGAAGAAAACTACCAAAATGGTGTTTGCACCTGCATTTGCAAAGAGCCTGAAACACATTTCATTAAAAACAATTTCTTAAAAATATTGTGTCAATCATTTTTTCTGCTGACTTAACCATACAAATATGTAGCGATTCCTATTATGAAAAATCTCAATGGCATTTCCCAAATTGCAGAACATTTGCTCTGCCAACAGCTAAGTGACGATCCACACTTGCTGACAATGCCTAATGAGGAGTGATGGATGCAACTGCGGGAGGGGGCAGGAATGATGTTAAGTCATAAGAACAGAGCCTTCCAAAGATCAGAAAATACTGGTGTTACCATCAGCTAATTTGGCTTTCTAGCACGATACCAAGAGCTCAAAACTAACAAGGGCACAATTCATCTCTTACTCCCCCTTCAACATGAGATAAACTGGGCCTTAGGACATACAATTTTGGCACTGACCGGTCTAGCTCATGTGGTTTTCCAATACAACTTCTAGCTGGAAGAGCTGTTTGAGGACAAAAATTACAGATCTGAAACCCACACCCACATCCAAATGAAATGCCTGCAAAAGCAATGGTCTGTATTTGCCACTCCACACTGCCCAGTCCTGAGCTTGGTTTACACACAAGATACTGAGGAGGGAGAGGAGAGAAATTAATCTCTCAGGAGAATTATTATATTCAAATCCTAACAGATGCCTTTAGAACAAAAAGAGATAAGATGCAGGCAAGGTGAAAGAAACTGAGGCCAACCCTTGCACAGATGCAAGCACCAGATTACTACTGACAACAGTAAACAAGTACTCATTGAAGAATCATCACCAGTTATTCGCAACAGTGAACAAGAAAACAAACCCATCCATTCCTTCAATGTTCACAGCTACGGGCTGGATTTTAGATTAATACAGTGAGCAGAGGGATTAAATTGCCTAAAACTGTTGGTCTTTTTCTTTCACACCAGTGAGAGCAGACCCTCAGCCAACACCTTCCTCCCTCTGTCATCTCCGCATCTCAATCCTTGCACCACAGTGTTTTTACATATGCATATTGCTGGCTGTCTTCAGCTATACGATATTTTTTGGCAACTTGATGTAATATTGAGTAGACTACTGTCTTCACCAGCATATGTTCGGGTAACAGAAACATCGTATACAAATGACACACATTTGATAATACAGTACCCTCAACTGAAGGAAATAATTGAAACCCCATTAGTCTATATGCTCAGACAGCTGACTAGGGAGGTTGTCCTGCCTCAGGCTCTAATGTCTGGACAAAAAGCTATTAATAAATATGAAAGCTTTAATGAATCTAAAGGGAAATAAAACCAGGCAGATTATGGCCCAGTGTCCAGCGAAGATGAGGGCAATTTACACACCCACCCAACCTGACACTAATCAGCCAGCCTGGGCTCCCAAAGTAGTGTTCTCCCCATCTAGACTTCTAATCCATCAATGGGAAAAGACATCTAGTATTATTTCTGCCTGTTTCATCGACACCGTAAGATGAAACATCCAACTGCCTCAGCAACTCACATACGCAATACGAAACAAAAACGGACACCACTTTGCTGGATGTGTTCATATGGCGCAGACAGGGAAAAAATACAGTTAGACAGTGATGAACTTTAATCATTAACAAACAACAACAAAAAAAACCAGACTAGACTCCTAGCAAGCACATTTTTAATTCTTCAGTACATACACTGTCTCTGCAATTTTAACCAGCAGGATTTAACCTATTGTTTCATTTTAAGGGACTACACATGTTCACAATTACTTGAGCTACTTTTGTCAAACTAGATTTTAATTTAATAAACAGAATAAATTAAGTATGAGTTGAGATAATGAATAACTCATTGTCCTACTTGAGGCCTACATCACACACTATATTTATATTTGTCTGTACAGTGGAAGGACAAGCACAAACTTGTTTATGATTCTCAAGTCCAGTACTTCAGTAGCTGCTATATTTTGCTATACTACTGTTTTCACTGACAATACAATTTGAAGACTGAAACCTTTTTTTTTAGGGAAAAAAAAAACAAACACCAAACAAACACACAGCCAAATAAAAACATCCATCCTCTGTGCACAAATGCATGTAGGAGAAGGGAGGTGGGGGGGAAACAACACAGAAGAGTACTAATCTGTATGTGACAAACCCTTTGGGAAGCAGAGGAGGAAGTGAACACACGAACCTGCCAGCACACACAACTGGTACAGCAGGGCAAGAGAGGAGGAAGAGGAGGCAAAGCAGAAAGGAGGTCTCTTCTGCACAATACACCTAGTTCCGTTAACAATGGAGCACTGCCATTTTCACAAGCAGCCTTCCACAACCTCTCCCACTGTTCATCCATCACCAGCACACAGCACCCACTAAACAGAGTAGGCATCTGAGTCTGTAACTACAGGAGACATTCCACTGCTTAGTCCGAGTGCGGCATGCACCACTTCCCTGGCAATGCCCCTCATTCTTGCCGCTCAAAAACAACCACTGCACTTACATGACGATGCAAAGTAACACTAAATTCCAGCCTCAAATGAAGACTGCTGGATCGCAATATAGAAACACAGAATTTCTAGTAGTCCCAGACAGGAGATTTGATAGTATCAAAGAATAGGTTTTCTTACAAGAAATAAAGTTATCTTCAAATACTGCATTTCAACAGTATAAACCACAGGGAATGGTTACTGCCTGAAAGCAGCAGGGAAGTCCCAGCCCAGTGCAGGAAGCAGGTAGCCAGGAGGAACGCTCGCGCCGAGGTGAGGACTGTCTGTGAAAGTACCAGGAGCCAGGTCTGCAAGGTGCTGGTAAAACCTCTGCTGGTCACAGGCACTGGCACTGGGTAAGCCACTTACAACAGGCAAAACACTGCATTCCTTGGTACCAAACGTGGGCTAGGGCTATTCATCAAGTTTACCTGAAGCAAACAAGCAGCCTTCATTTAAAAGGCTAACATCTGTGCTCTTTTTCCTTGGGAAAAAAAAACATAATAAAAGCAGAGGTTTTACTTAGTAGCCATTTTGTCTTCAACTTGGACATGATACCTAGTCTGAATGCAATGTAAACATGCTCTCTAAGGCTCATTTCCAAACAGCATGTTCATGGAAAGAGAAAAAAATATAAAAAGACCATCACTAAATACCATAATAAATTAGGAAAGTGTGAAGATTTTGCGATCTAAACAGACAGGAAATTCTGCAGTTTCTATTCCTTCTCTAGGTCACATTGCAGAGAAAAAACAAAACAAAAGGTAGCAAGCGTGGATTAAGGACAATGAACTATTATTTACTGTTTAAATTTTAAAAAATAAACAACCAACAATCAAACAATACATGCAATTTCAATACCCCATACAATAAAAGAATCCAAAGGTAAAATTATATTTAGATTCTATGATTCTTTTCCAGCTACACTAATTCAAACCATAAAAATCTAACTACAGTATCAAGGGATACACAAACCAGATCAGTATGTTTTTATTAGGATGAATACATGTATATAAATATACAGTGCGTGTATATATAAAGGAAAATATTATATGTGACTAACCTATATTTACAACTCTCAACTTTCATAATACTTTATCAGCCCCCTCAAACAAAAGCAGCTTTTAAAAACATACACAAAATATAAATGCTGCAGGTGACAGCCTCTTGCAGGTAATAAAAAAAAGAATATTTTATTTGCAAGGCAAGCTAAATTCAATTTATTTCTTTGCCCCAAATGCACACAAAAAAATATTCTTAAATAAAATGTTGGTTTACGATGAATTTTAATTTTTAGGAAAAAAAAACCAACACCAAAACAAAATTGGATTCCTGTGCAGGAACTTGCAAACCATGATCACAAGTTTCAGCCAAAATTGCGTTTCAATTACCAGACTGGAAACTCAGAAGAACAGAGGTTTATAGGGAGGCTGGAAACATGCACCCTTACTGCAACGCTCTGCAATCCCTGCTGCATCAACACTCCGTGCTAGGGGTCTCATGCGAACATTTAAAAAAAAAAAAAAGGACAAGGACATAGAAACAGAGGGCCGTATAAGATGCTGACTAATTAAAATGCCTTCAGCAGGTGAGATCGTACTCATCCGTCTGAACAGAGCCCGCTCGGTAATTACCACTACCGCTGAGCACAAGCGGGCAGCACCACTAACCCACCCCCGGCACAGGAGGCTGCCTCATTCCTGGAAAATACCAAGTACCAGGCACGGCACCGGGGACGAGCCTCCCGACCGCCGAACCGGCACACCTGCCCACGACCACGCGTGTTTTCCGCACGGCCGC
>VWZZ01003963.1:584663-636357 GCA_013399095.1 Psophia crepitans | reverse complement strand
CCCAGGGAGGTGGTGGAGTCACCATCCCTGAGGGTGTTTAAGGAAAGGTTAGATGTGGTACTTAGGGACGTGGTTTACTGGGTAATAGGTGGTGGGGGGACGGTTGGACTAGATGATCCCTGAGGTCTCTTCCAACCTTAATGATTCTATGATTCTATGATCACGAGCTGGAACCTTTGTTTTGTATCTGATCCTGCGCCACATCCTTTGCTGAAGAACCAGTGTGAGCTGTTACACACGAGGCTTTGTGTGTGTGGTTTATGACATAAAAAGGCTCAACAAGGGGAAAGATCTTTCATTTTACAGAGCATCGCAAAGTGCAGGAAAAGTCATCTAGAGAGCTCTCAAGGATACTGATTTGTGAACAACTCTTTTTCACATATTACTCCCACTACTTTCTGCAAGACAAGAATATTATGCACGCAGATTCCATTTGAGTTTTCACACTGGCAGTTTCTCTTAATGCTGCTCACGTACCAGAATTGCTTCCACTTCATAATTGGTCATAAATTCTTCCAATAATAATTCTAAGAATATTATTTTTGTCTGCTACACTCTAAATAATTAGCAAAGATGCCAGGCAGATTTGTGCGGCACATGATAAGTAGTAGGAGAATGTTAGTATCTCTTCAGTGATCCCACTTCCAATAGCTGGCAAAGTCTTATCCTGCAGAGAATCCCACTGAAAGGTCTTCCTCAGCATGAATATGCAATTGCAGAATTACTCAGCAAGGACTGGTGGACTAAATCTCATTCATTTGTGATCTGAATCGAGTTAGAGAAAAAAGTCATATGGCCTATTTGCATTGAATAGGTTTATAAGCTTCACAGAGAGTTTTCCTGACTGGCATAGAGCTCTGTGGAGCATGGACATTGCTTTTTCTTATCAGGGTGAAATGTAAGAAACGAAAGACTGTTTATTTATGATACTATACATAGGTTCAGATTTTTAATGCCTTTGCCTACCTTTGTAAGGAAGTTTGTGCTGTGTGGTCCTGAAGTCAGCAGCACATCCAGATTTCAGGTGGAAAACAGAAGCTCTGAGTGGAATATGTTCCACATGTTATATGGAACATACAAGATAATTACATTGCACGCTAAAGTAAGGCAACTGGCTCAGCTGCCTGAAGGATGGGATTTTATTCTGTTGGGCTGAAGCAATCTTCTGTGGGGCTAGAGCCAAGAACATTGAAAAGAAAGTGTTTTTCACAATCCATCTGGCTGAAATCTTATCCTTATCCTATCTAGGCACTGGATCTAGCTCAGAGCCAAAATTAGGCTATCAGGAAAGGTACCACTGAGATGGGGATGAAGCCAGAGAGCTGTTGAGGGAACCCAGTCCATGGGCAGATAATAACATGTGAACAGGAGTGGGAGGGAAAAGCTGGGTAGCAGTTCCCATGGCAGATGAGTGTGGCAGTGAATGAGTCAGCAGTCGTGGTTATAGTCTTCTCAGTACCCACAGCGATCTTTGTGGTCTTACCCAATGTGTTTGGGTTGGATTGTCAACCTAGCAAAACCCCCAAAGCAAATTGGTGTAGATGGGAGAAGAATGACATCCTTTGTCAAGATGCTTTATGAATGTCTTCATTAGTTCAACAGTTACGATATCACTACTCTTAGGAATCAATACTGCATACAGCCAAGAAACAGCCATTCCCACACTATCAAGCTTCTAACATTTCTCTAACAATTGTAAAGAAAAACAGATTAAGATATAAATTTCAGTACGAGAGAGCACTTCATATCCTCTGCTATTTTTAAGTGAGCCTAAGAGATGACTGATATCTTTAAATAGCTTTTAAATAAATATTATCTGTCAAATTATGGAAATTTAGATAAAAGCTGCCATTTTACAACTGGTATCATCTGGGGATAGGAGGAAAGTGTGGGGATTGTAATTGATGAAAGCCTGGACTTTACTGTTTGGGATGGTGCTCAGAGTTTTTCAGCAGTTTTAATCTGGAAAACCTCTAGTGGAGCAGCTCAGTTTACAAACCAGTGCACTTTGCAGCTGGATGTTTTATACCACCGTGAGAAGTGTAAAATAAATAAATCAGTAGGTCACCTTCCTAACTTGATTTTCCTGAGGCAGATCATTTTCTTTCCTTCATGAAGCATAGAACAGATCTCTTTCAGCATCGGGAAGAAAGGAAGTAGGGGCAGCTTTCCCTCTACTCTTCATTTTCACTAACCCCTAGAATGAGTTCACAATATTTCGTTCGTTAAAATTTCCCGCGTTGGGGTAGATGGGATGTTTGCTTGCTTCTCTTTTTAATGTCTCTCCTTTCAGCTTTTAAAAAGTCCTCCCCTGAACTCTAGCAGATCCCAAGCTCAAAAATCCAACTGTCTAACCCCAGTTCAAGAATACTGCTATTTACACAATGCTGTAAGTCTGACATCAACGCAGGAGTAAGCCTTTTCTCAGATACAGGCTGTGTTCTGTCCACATTCAGGAGGTAGGTTTAGTCCTTTTATTAACACCGCAGGCACCCAACTTAGAGCTGTGCCTGTTTAGGCTTCTAAAAACAGTTTGCACTGAACATGCCCTCTGGCTTCCTGGCAGGGCTACTCCCATACCAGTAACTTGATATATGCACTCATGGTCACCATAACAGCAGCCAAGCACATGGAAATAAGAACATCTTTAGAAAATACCTCAATGGGTTAAAAAAACAGCAGGGCACAGCTACCAAAGCCATGTCTGAGATTTTTCCCTCTGAAAACAGAGACTGGACTTCGTACCTTCTGGCTGTTTGCTACTGGAAGAGGAAAAGGATGGTTGTGCAGATGGCAGCTTCTTGCACAGACAATATGTTTTCAGAATTGCAGCAACTGACTAGTTTGAGCTGCTTTATTTCTCCAGCATTGAGGTAGGGGAGGGGACAGAAAGGTATCAGCTCAGCTAATGGCACGCGGAATGATTAATTAAATGCTGCAGGCTGAGATTCTGCCCTCATTGTACTGGTGCAGCTTATAGCAGGTGATACAGTTGCACAACCACATCAGAGGACAAACACTGTCATGGCAGAGATACAGAACTTTATTACTAGTAAGCTAACTGTCAAAAAGGAAACAATATACTATTTAAATGCCTGGTAGGTGGTTAGAAAAGATTATGGTTTTAACCTTGTCCACAGTGTGTTTAATCTCAAATTACAAATGCAGACGTAGAACATACTTTTAAACATACCAGACTTACCTCACCATACGATATTTTTGGGGGTTTTGTTCTGATTTTTTTTTCATTTTGAGGGATTTCTTGAATAAAAAATTTACTATCACAGCACACAGTTGCCTCTTGTAAAAAAAAAATCTACTCTGCTTTTCAAATTTCCTCCCTTCCTTTCTGAAAGCATAGGCAAATTAACAAAGAATAATCATAGCTTAGTCATAAAAACATCTGTCAATATTTACATGGTGCTCTTTTGTTTCTTGGTCTGTCTTTGCTGGTTTGATACTTCAACTAAGTCCAGTATGCATCATAAAGCCCTGGATCTAGAAACTTGGGAAGATGATATTTTGCATTAGCAAGTGAAAATCCGAAAGGAGTGAGGGAAGTGTCCTTAGTATGATTCAAAGTAATTGCTGAATGAGAGGTTAGGATATAATAGGACAGGAAAACACCCCAAAGAAAAAAAAAAGCTGTCAACCAGACTCCCAACTAGTGATCTGAGCAGCTATGTGCAGCAATGAGAAGGCCTGTGGGTACATTTGCAACTTCCTCAGACACTGACTTCAAATTGATTTATACTTCTCTTCAAATAAAGATGCAGCTGAGACATAGTCAAGTCAGGTCTATTTTAAAGTCTTCTGCTCATCTGTGGGCTTTTGATATCACTTTTAGGGGTCTAAGGAAATCTTTTTGAGAAAGAAGAGAACTGGGGCTTGAAAATTCCCAGCTACAACAGTTGGTGCCCCAGGCACTGTCTGGAAGAAAGAGCAGTTTAAGAGCTATTGGATTGTTTTTCCATCTCACTGGCATTACAGCTTCATAGTTCTGACTTACTGGGATCCAACTTGGATACTGATAGATATTTCAACATAAATATAATTTCTCACACCAGAACTGGGGGCTTTTAGTGCAATAGGAGCAGGCCCACTGCTTTAGCAGGGGCATCAGAGTGAGGCGAGTGAATGCTCTGACTGTTTCTTTCTCATTTCAAGTAAGTAAACGCTGCTGCTTCTGAAGACCAGTTGCTGTAGTATTGCAAAGAGTAACTCAGAGTGAGTATGAAAGCAAAAGTGCTGCCACATAGACACAACATATTTATTTCAGAAGGTTTCTACCCAGAAGCATAATTGTGAGTTGTAAATGTCTCTCTCATTCATGTTTTTTGGGGTTTTGGTTTTTTGTTTTGTTTTGGTTGGTTGGTTTTTTAATCATTCTGGCAAACCTGCAGTTTGGGGACTAAGCAAATAAATTTTATACCGGGAACAGCTTTATCATAACTAATTAAATGAGCATCCTCCTCTCTCTTCACATTTAAAATCTCTCGTAAGATTTTTACAGTTATTGGGGCTGTCAATATTGCAAAGTCAGAGAATGTATCTGGAACACAGCACTGTGGAGGGGCTTTCAGGAGCAGCATACCTGACTTCACCTAGTGAACTGGTATCTGAATCCTCCAGGGAGCAAAGACATGACACACGGCATCCCAAATCCCACAAATAGTTCCCAATAGTTTGTTTTCCAAACATTTCCAAGTAATTGACTTATTTTGAATTTCTCGGAGGCTTATGGATGGCATAATCTTGGCATCAAATTATTGCCAAGTGTGCACAAGCCTCTGCCCAGAAGATCTGGCCTGGGGGTGAATAATGTGCTTTGTGCATTTGCAACACAGTCACTAAGCAGAGCCCAGCGCATGCACTGCCCTGCTCTGCAGTTTCCCCTCAATTCAGACACTCTCACTCAAGCTACTTGGGTAAAAGCAGCAGCTTTACAATTTTCCCCATAGTACACTGTCCTCCTAAACATCTCCCACATAAGCATTCTTGCTCCTGCAGCTCCACCAGTGCTAGTGAGTGTGGGAGGGCTGGCATTTTTGGTGCAAGAATATTTGGACACTCTCTACAGTGGCTGCTCTGCTCCCTGGAATATATTGGCAATTAATCAGAGGAACATACACAAAGGGGGGTCTGCTGTGAAAGGTACGCAGTGCACTTGGACTTAATATCACCTCTTTCCATGCGGATAATGATGCTCTTTCTCCCCCTGGACTCTCTTTTTTCCTCAAAACTGCTGAGCAAGGAAGACTAGAAGTTCTGTCTAAGGAAACTGGAAACAATAAAAGTTCTGATCTACTTGTGAAAAGTGCTGTGAGAGAGCGAGGTTCTATATTATTTTATTGTCTAATATACGGTAGGAAAACATTATTAAAATTGAAGTAGTTGAGCTCTTTTTCAGATAGATGGTATGTGGAGATGAACATTTTTCAGATTATCCTCATTAGTACTTTCATACATGTTATGCTGATTTTTATATAAACATTCTATGATCTTACGTGGTATGTAGTCAAATAGCTGGAATCCATTAAAACTGTGCTCCAGCTGTGCAATCACTGTCTCACAAGGATACATTTTTACATGTGGTTAATGCCAGGAAGGATCCACAGCTTCAATTATGAGAACGTCAAAATATGTTGTTTATTGCAGAAAAAAGCATTTGCAGTAATGTAAAATATTCAGTCAACATCACACTGCTAAATCTAGATAATAGAAATCCTGGAGAAATTTGAGCTAAATCTGTCTGGATTATAGCTGTGGGATTATCTGAATGCTAAATTACTGTATATGTTTTACTCACAGACACGAGCAGAGACAGTATAGGAAGATGGATGACTATGCAGATCGCAATAAAACCCATCCCCAAGAGACTTTTTCATACACTAGGTAAACAACCCCTCTCAATTTATCAAGCATTCTGGATTGAATTAATTCCGTCATTTACTTTGCTGTTGCTATGTAGAAGAATATGGTTTAACTGGAACAGCTCCTTTAGCACCAGAAAAATAACAAAGGTTTTCTCTGTGCATCCTTCACAACACAGAGTGAATATTAATTGGCTACCATGTTTGTATAACTGAATTAAAGACAATACAACTGTAGTTTAGTGTGTAATCAGAAAGCTGAATTATACACAATATTGAAAGAAAAGATTAACCCTGGTTGTCTTGTTAAACCTTCCCTTCCCCTCCCCCGTTGTTTACACACCGGCGTTTCTGGCTTTCTAAGGACATACAGTGAATGAACCTGGATTGACCTGACACATAGCATCTCTCAAACTTTCCCCCTGAATGATTCACAGATGTGTGAGCTGTGACCAAAAAAAGCGAAGAGGAAAAATGCAGGGTACTGTACAGGCTGAGGGAATTTGAAGGAGGGGATACTGTCCGGCTGTGCCATGCCCGAGCCTCTCCTTCGCTGCAAGTGCGCAGCTGCCGATCACAAATACACATTCCTTCGGTTGCCAGTTTAGCTCAGCTTGACAACTGCAAGTGAAATTACCTTCAGTTATGTTCATGCAGGAGTTATTCTAATTCCTATTATTCAACTCATGTAGATTAGTTTTTATTGGTCTCTGATGCTTTTTTGATATTTGGGTGGCAATGCTGCATGTCCATGCACCACACAGCTATGTGGTTCGTGAAACAATCGGGAGGGCTGTCCCGGAGAAGGCGGCTAGACAGTAATTGCTGCTTCCTGTGAACAGCTACCAGCTGATGTAGGCATGGCTACTTTCACTTCCTTCTTTCTCATTCAAATAACCTATGTAGCTCTGTAAACAGATTAAATGCAATTTTGCATCCTGGGAAACTGTCCATGTAATCCTTTGGCCAAAGTACAAACAAACAAACAAAAGAATCGGCCTTAGCCAGATAGGTCAGCTGCATCTGGATTTTAAGATACATAGTTTTCTGCAGAAAACAAACCCAGAAAGGGCACGAAAACCTTGCTTTTTTTACTGAGAAAGAGGGCCTATTATGAATAGGTGCCATGGAAATTTGGGTGTGATAGCTGTTATTCTCAAACTGCATGCATGTGCTAACAGATTCACAGTGTCAGCACTCTGGTGTTTGAGGTAATGAAACGCAGGTTCCATTTTTGAGTTTCTCTCCTTCGACCACAGGAGTAATTTCCCACCATTTCTGCCACTATTTTGTCTGCTTTTGTGATGAATGAATACTAGTTGACCTAGAATACAAAAGGTTGGTTGTTGCATGAACTGTCTGTAGACTAGCGCTTTCACAGAACTGAACCAGAGGCAGTATGAACGAGAGATTTTAAGAGTTAAAGGTTAAAGTCACCTAGACACAAATATCAGAGCACTAGTGGAAGGCTGAATTAATGAGCTCAGGTCTACCCTGTGTCAATGACTGCAATACACGTTGCAGAGACTCCAGACCACACAGCATCAGTCCCAAAGGTGGTCTCTGTGTCATGGTCTCTGCCGTAAGAATAATAAGCAGAACAGGAAAACGTGAAAAATAGGTAAGGCAGGTACAGGTTGGAAAGCGCAAACATGAATGCTTTTTTAAAAATCAAGCTGAACTCATGTATAAAAGTAACTTCTAAAAGAACTTGGAAAGAGACAGTATGCTTTCATACCATGCTACTAATTTAAAGGATAAATACTTTGGCAGATTGAAACATTAAGAAAAGATTTACAGCAAAAGAAGAAATCTTATTAAACTCCAACAGTACAGCATAGCCATAGATCAAACAATAAAATAGGATGCTTCATATTACTTGCAGGAATGCTAGACATGCTTCTCCCATCTCATATATTCATTATGAAATTCGTCCTACTGTAGCCCAGAAATAATTTGAACTATTCCCTCTGCCAGGAGAAACCAAACCTTAAAGGCAAATATTAACTCAACTAGCATGTCCGTCTGGAAAAATAAATACATTTTGATTAGCATGAGCAGTATTTCAGGAGATGGATCAATTCCATTCAAAAGGAGATGAAACAAATTTAGAAATCTGATTCAGCAATGTAGTTGGATAACAGCTGACAGGCATAGCACTATATGTGAGCTTAACCACTTTCCTGAAACAGAGTTCCAACATTAGAATAAGTACCCAACAAAACTCAAATCTCTGTCAGATGAGATCTACAAAAATATTATGCAAGTTGGGAAAAACATGTTTTCAGTTTTACACAAGTAGTGTTTTCTTCAGCATAGCCCCCTCAGATCAACAACTGTAATTGTCACATAGGTAGCTTTGTAAAACTCCACGGACACAAACCTGGATGCTGCTCTATAACACACAGAATGCTCAGACACACAGGTGATCAGTGCTTATCTAACAGTTGTTCAACATGGCCCAGAAAAGAGGTAGTTTATTTCCAGTTCCTACTGGACAGCTGACCGCATAAGGAAAAACACAGTTATACATGGCATGGAATAACACTATGTGCAGCTTTATGGTTAATGCCAACACAGTTGGAAAAGCTGCATAGAAAATAAACCACAACCTTAGTGGAGGTGGTTTCTCTACTGCAGACCAGCACTTAGTCATGGTGCCAGAGTAGCACAGGGAAAGGATGCATGATTGCTGTTCCTGCTGTACTGACTTCAAAGATAAAAAGGAAAAAGGAACTTATTTTTCACTTCCATTACCTGTTTTTTTTTCTCCTGCACAAGCAATATATTACAAAGATTTTTCCAGTCCTTAATTTCCCATTGTGTGCTGGTTAAGTGATCTCTTCATCTTTTCATGTGCTTGATTTGAAAGACAGGCATCAGACAAACTCCATTAACTGCTCAATGCTCTTTCCAATATATGTGCTAGACTCTCAACAGCTCTCTCTCTCTGCTGCCTCAGTTTGACTTTGGAGACCCTTTCTTTAGATCGAATCAGGCAGAGAAAGTTCCTTCTCTGTTTCCATTGCACATGGGACAGGCACTAATTTTACTGTACCTCAGGCCAGTGAATGGAGCAGAACACACGTGAGTTACTCGGGCCTACAGAAGATCTGTTACACAGCAAGAGAACAGAAAACAGAAATGCTTAGAGCAAACCCCTGAGATGTTGATACTGTCTCAGAAACATGGTCCTCTGCTAAGAGTTAGCTTACTAGAAAATACTAAGATGATTTTATTGTATTCAGTATCATCTTAATGTGATTTCAAATTGAAACTATTCCTCTTCTAATTGAACTAATTAATCTTCAAATATTTAAAATAAGGAGAAAGATTAATTAATAGACTTGAGCAACTTTACATGACCAGCATCACACATTACTATCACACAAGATAGTCCCTAAGAAAAGAGTCTCGATACGTTTGTTACCACTGAACGCATTAAAATTCATGTCAGAGATAATTACTTCCTCTATAAATAATGTCTTTTCAGTGAGTACAGCAGCTTCTCATGTTGCACAGTATCATTTTTGTGGGGTTTTTAGTGTACTTTTGGACTTCAAGTTTGCACTAGCTGCTAGTTCAGTCTGGTTAAGAAATGGATAGGCAGGTGATCCCCTCAGAAGTGAAGTCAACATTCTGGAGGTATGACATAAGTTTATGACAGTCTCAGTCTAGAATTTTATTATTTTAAGTTTTAATTCTACTTAAGTACTTTTGACGACTCAATATACAATGAAAAGAAGCACTACAGAATCATGTTTATAACCACAGCTGTTTAATATGCTGGTTTTCGCATTTAAAAATGGTTAAATGTAACTTTAGATTTAATGCTTAAGTGTAAATTTTTTAAGTTATTGATACCAGCAATAATTTTACAATTAATGTTTTCACTATTCAAAATATCTGTTTACGTTGAGAATTCACCTTTTCTTTGATAGCAAACATTTGCTTTAATCTCTCTGTTCCACTTTCTGTATCTTATGCAGTGGCACTATCTTGCAAAATCTTAGTTGCCAACACTGGGGAAGAATGTCCAAACCTAAGTAAACAAAATACTGTTCCAAAGGATCTTTTTCTTTTGATCAGGTTTTAGGGAAAAGAACTCACAACTTAGTCTTTGAACTTAAACACATTCAGAGTGCTCTTTTTTACTCAGGACAGCCAAAGGCATAAAAGACTATTCATTCAAAATTAACTTCAGCCAGTTTTTCTTCTCTCCTACCTTGTTAACCAAACATTCAGAGCATTTGAACACAGACATTCATTTAATAATGCTAATAAATTAGCAGACAATAAATTTTAAAGGAATGCATAGCCTTTTACCTGCCACTACATTGCTTGCACATCTGTTCTATAACACTCAATGAATATGCAACACCTAAATTAAAGTAGGGATTCAACTTTGGGAAAGAAGACAGTAAGCAGTGATGGGACAGAAGCAAGGGCATTTTTTCCACTTCCTTCACATATGCAACTAATACATTTTGTATTTATATATTTGGTTTTGTCAGGGATTTGAAATCTTATGTGGGTTTTTTATTTGTTTGATTTTTGTTTTTTCAGAAGGCCTTCTCAGTTATCTGTTAACTGTTACCTGCTGAGGCATGAATCCTGGGGAAACCTTGGCTGCTCTAAGGGAAAAAAAGGCTTGTGAGCACACAACAGAAACCTTTAAATCTCTGTCAGATGGATCTAGCCTGGGAATTTACCTCAGTAGTCAGTCCAGGGTTATTTTTGCCATAGGTAGTTTCTTCAAAAGACAGATGTTTTGCTGTGCCTGATTGTCCCACGATAGTTAGACCCAAATCTTACCTCTGCACTCCATCTCACAAAGCAATTCCCACTGAGAAGCCCTGCTTTATTTTAAGCTAACTTGCCAGTAGTACTAAGACTGATTGCTGTGATGATCCCTTGGCAAAGTTTACAAATACACTCAATATATGGACCTTTCAAAAGACTGAGTCCAATGGGAGTTCATGTATAGAAAACAAAAGCCCTTGTTCTTTTCCTGGTGGCTGTCCCCACATCAGAGACTTTCCCTGATGCTGTACTTGGATCTCGAATCTTAGAGACTCCTTAGAGAGCTGTGGGCCATCTGCAGCAAGAGCCGACTTCAATGACAATTGTGGGGGCTCAGCACACCTAAAAATTTGGCCTTTTTTTTAAAAAGCTATAAAACATTCTGTTGTTTAAGTAACATCTCTTTTTTGTGTGACAGAACAACAAAAAGAAAACCCCTATGAATTTCTGCTGGCTCTGCAATAACAACAATTGCTGTTGGCATTTGTTTATGAAAATAGGCAAAAGATAACTAACATTCTTTCCCCAGCCCACAGAGCTACGCGTCTGTTACTACAGTTAGGGAAAAAGTTCCTACCTTCCCTATGCCGAAATAATTTTTCAGTGCAGTTTAATACACTAACAAGCCAAGTGTACTGGTGGTTTACACAGGGACAGGTAGGTTGACTTTTAATCCGTTTTATTACACTGGAACAAGTTTTCTAAGAGAGAATAGGCATTAGCAGGGAATCCAGGAGCTGAACTGACAATGCAGACTGAATTAGCATTTCTTTTATCAAACAACATAGAATGAGCAAATGCCAAAACATGTGTTATTCTGGTTTAAGGCTAACATTGAGTGCTAACATTGACACATTAAAAATGTTAGAACTTGTTTGTACTTGTTACATAAAATTAATTTGCTTGGTGATACCATACTATATTCACTACATATTTTAGAACCATTATGTCTTATTCTACACTGAATGAAAAACTAATAAAAATACGCAAGTTGCTAGTAAAGGCCAGATCTGTTATGGTGGTGTCAACGCAGCAAAGTAATTTTGAAAGACCTCATCTGCATCCACCCTTGATATACAGAGTCAGATATACAATGTGGCAAGCCCCATGTAAGTAAGAGTACAGAGAAGTGGCTTCCAAACGAATTTTGTGCTATGTAGCAGGACATAATCTTCCAAGTGAAGAGGAATTGGATGCAAGGGATGACACACCTATGCAAATAAAATATTCATGAAAAAAGCAGAAGAGTATTTGTCTCTTTCAGGCTCTTTGGGGTTTGGTACTAAATACATGATTTGATTTCTTACTGATAACTGCACGGACAGGAACAATAAATGCTGAATGCTGTGATGACCAGGAATGGCATGGATAGAATTGTACTTGCTCCTGTTAGAATTGCAGGGCTCTGCACCTACATGACAAGATTGTTCCTTTTTCAAATCAAAACCTGTCCTGTCAATAGCATGCCTCTCTATTGAAAAGAGTGATTTCTTCTTAAAAGCAGCTTGTTACCTCTTTTAAATTTAAGTGCAATAGGGTTGTTTCCTTTAGACAGAGATCTAAGATGTAAAGTGACAGTTCCAGTGATCAAATATAGGAAAAAATATTTAGCTCAATTTTATTTCTAATTTGCAGTAAGTGAAATGAAACTCTCTATTTCAACTTAGGTAGCCTTTGTTTAAAATTGGATGAGGAAATAATCAATTGAGGAAAAAATTTTGTATTTCCAGAACAAACCAATCAACATTTGACAAAACTACCGGGTAGTAGGGTCTAAGGGACTGATTTTGGTCGACAAATGACATGCAAAATTCTTTTTTTTTTATTAGAACTTCACAGATGACAGTATTTCAGGTAGGAAATGGTGGAAGATTTCTAGTTTCAGTAAAATGAATTATTACTTTGTAGCTTTGGGAAAGAGCTAGGAAAAGAACATTTGTATATGTTGCAACAGCCCTTTAAGGACACCCTGCAGTAGAAAATGTTGTGTCTTACATAGCAAAAGGAATTTCCATCGTCAGTGGAGGATATTTCCCTTTTACTTTGACATTGCCATGTTTGGAAATCCTCTGAATTGCTTTACTGGAGGATCACATGGGTTTTTATTAATTTTCAAGGTGGTAGACTGTTGCATTGATAAACTAACTTCTCCATTTTTTCCAAAAATACCAGCTACTATTACAATGGAAAATTATACAATTGTCATAACAACCTGGTAATATTACAGTGGCCACTTTGAAAAGTGGTCTGAAGAGTATTTGCCAAACCTTTTGATCCCTAGTAATCAGAACAGAAGTGCCCAAAATCCAGAGATTAAAGGATTAGGCCTCAAGAAAGACTTGTGGTATTTCAAGAAAATGTGACTGATGCTCACCACTTATTTTTTACAGCGCTGATGAGATTTAGTGTTTAAGGTCCTTTCCTGTTCAGACATAAAAGCTGCTGTAATCAGTGTATTACTAGGGAAAACTACTCTGGTTGGGGATTCAATATGTTTAAATGGTTGAGCCAAGGTTATTGTTTGGATTAGGTTAGGAAGGATGACACTGAAATAAGTAAGCCCCAATAGTGCAGCAAAGCAGAGGAGAACAAAGAAAAACGTTTGTATTTTTAAATAGCAATCTGGATAGCCTAAGTATGCTGGTTATACCTCTACAAAACAAAATTTAGACCAGCCTAGAAACCAGGTATTGAATATGTCTAGACAGCTACTAGAAACAGAATAAACATTTCCATTGCATCCATACGAAAGCACAACTGAAAATGCTAGAGATGGAAGAGGCTTATTAGGTCACTTGTTCATTCCCCAGCACTGTTGTCCCTCAAAATCTGCATGCTCAGTTCCCACACACGTCCCCAACTTCTGCCACACAAAACTTGACACAAGCAACTACCATCCATCAGGGTGATTCTGCTAGAAAACAAAAGATGTTAGCCTATGCTGATGGTAAACCAGTTTAGGATATTTGTTAAGTCTAAAGATTTTCTGCAGACTTCATATATCCAAACAGCTAGCAGCTTTTTCACAAGAAATATATGGCAATTAATAATACTTTATCGTCTTTGCATTTTAGGGAGCCATTAGAGACGCATGAGAAAATACCAGCGCAAAAATACGTTCCAATATACAATCATGCCATTTCAAACACCATTGGATTATTATTACTGATTAGGAGGAAAAATCCAACAGCTGTCTGGGGAATTCCCTCGATGTCTGGATTATTGATTTAATAGCTACACATTGTCTAGATCCTACTGCTCCAGTAATGTTTGAAAATGCTGTACATGAGTTTACATTGGTTTTTTTTCTATTATTGCACAGAAGAATATGTATTTTAGTCTGATTTTTAGGTGAATTCAAGATTCAATCCACACAATAGGAATATGAAATGTCAATTGTATCTTTTAAAGTAAAAGCTAGAACCATAGAAGCACAGAATTGTTTTAAGTTGGAAAAGACCTTTAAGATCATTGAGTCCAAACTAAGATGAGTAGTTAGAGCTTTTTTTTTTTTTTTCAGAAAGCTGCTAAGTATTAAATTTCACCTACAATTCATTCCAAAATTCGCTTCTTCCCTCTCTCCCCTACAGTATATTAGAACTAGAAAATGAAGCAGAAATTTAAGGTAGGGAAACTATTTCAGTGTAAAGAGGCTGTAATTGGTACAGTTGCTTAGGTTATGGTGATACGCTTTGGATGTAAGTTTGACATCCTCTCTGGTACATTTAGAATAAGTAAATAAACAAACAACTGCCTGCTAGCATTACATTCTCTGCCTTCATCTGCAAGTGCTGCAGTCAGCCTGCCTCTGGTTTCCTTCCTTACAACTGGGTTCAGTCTGCACAGGCTGTGGTTTTTGTTCTGTGTCAGGCTCCCTGTGCATGCCTGCTTGTGCAGCACGCTGATAAGAACCATGGTGCGAACGGCAGCTTATGTCACCTGGACCACGAGATATGGCAGCACTGTGGGGCACACTGAGGCAACAGAGGCAGCCCTGGTGGTAACACAGATCTCCTCTGAGTGTGGATTGGGTTGCTTTGGATTCTTGTGCCTACAAACACAGGTGTTGACTGAGAAAAGTACCAGCACTGAGACCTGAGAGTGTAAACGTGGAGCGGTAAACAGTCTCTCCACAACCACTTAACCCAGAGCAGGGTAATCTAAGCAGTACAGACTGTCCTGGTCAAATAAACCAGTGTACAAGGAAGAATGACACGCTTTGTGTTATACTGCCTCAGTGAAGCATCCCTCTTTCTTAGAATGGAGGGTATAGCAGGCAGCAGTCAGTCCTGTAAAAGAATTTTCCGTCTATCCTTCTTTCCTTCTGTCTTTGCAGTGGAATCAACAGAGGTAATATTTTACTACAGGCCTCTCTCATATGTACAGATTTCATTAAATTTAGCTCTACCACATACCAAAGACAATATATAACCCTTAACATGATTCTTGGTCTAAAAATGGTAAGCATTTTTGCATATATATGATGCTATTTTATTTGTTTAGCACAGGCCTCATTAAAAAACAAACCAAACCAACCAAACAAAAAACCCACAAAAAACTTGAGGAAGGGTATCAGCTGTTGTCTCTTTGGCCATTTGCAATTATTTTCGTGGAAGAAAATATTGTCCTAAACCACTGTTGTTCCTCTGTTTATAACAAGTAATGTGATATACAGTGAAGTTCCATCATCTTTAGCAAGTCATGGGAGACAGGAGAGGTGCCTGAGGACTGGAGGAAGGCTAATGTCACTCCAGTCTACAAAAAGGGCAAGAAGGAGGACCCGGGTAACTACAGACCGGTCAGCCTCACCTCCATCCCGGGAAAGGTGATGGAACAACTTGTCCTTGGCACTGTCTCCAGGCACATCAAGGACAAGAAGGTTATTGGGAACAGTCAGCATGGTTTTACCAAGGGAAAGTCATGCTTGACCAACCTGATAGCCTTCTATGAGGATGTAACCAGGTGGATGGATGATGGAAGGGCGGTAGATGTGGTCTATCTTGACCTCAGCAAGGCATTTGACACTGTCTCCCACGGCATCCTTGTGGGCAAGCTGAGGAGGTGTGGCCTGGATGATCAGGTAGTGAGGTGGATTGTGCGCTGGCTGGAGGGCAGAAGTCAGAGGGTTGTGGTCAATGGGGCCGAATCTAGTTGGAGGCCTGTGACTAGTGGAGTCCCTCAGGGGTCGGTGCTGGGTCCGGTACTATTCAATATCTTCATCAGCGACCTTGATGAGGGAACGGAGTGTACCCTCAGCAAGTTTGCTGATGACACTAAACTGGGAGGAGTGGCTGACACACCAGAGGGATGTGCTGCCATTCAGCGGGACCTAGATAGGCTGGAGAGCTGGGCGGGGAGGAACCTGATGAGATTCAACAAGGACAAGTGTAGGGTCTTGCACCTGGGAAAGAAGAATCCCATGTGCCAGTACAGGTTGGGGACTGACCTGCTGGAGAGCAGTGTAGGGGAAAGGGACCTGGGGGTCCTGGTGGATGGGGGGATGACCATGAGCCAGCAATGTGCCCTGGTGGCCAGGAAGGCCAATGGCATCCTGGGGTGCATTAGAAGGGCTGTGGTCAGTAGGTCGAGGGAGGTCCTCCTCCCCCTCTATTCTGCATTGGTGAGGCCGCATCTGGAGTATTGCGTCCAGTTCTGGGCCCCTCAGCTCAAGAAGGACAGGGAACTGCTAGAGAGAGTCCAGCGCAGAGCCACTAAGATGATCAAGGGAGTGGAACATCTCCCTTATGAGGAAAGGCTGAGGGAGCTGGGTCTCTTTAGCTTGGAGAAGAGGAGGATGAGGGGTGACCTCATCAATGTTTATAAATATGTTAAGGGTGAGTGTCGGGAAGATGGAGCCAGGCTCTTCTTGGCCTCACTAAGCGACAGGACAAGGGGCAACGGGTGCAAATTGGAGCATAGGAGGTTCCGAGTTAATGTAAGGAAAAACTTTTTCACTGTGAGGGTGACAGAGCACTGGAAAAGGCTGCCCAGAGAGGTTGTGGAGTCTCCTTCTCTGGAGACATTCAAAACCCGACTGGACGTGTTCCTGAGTGATGTGCTCTAGGTGGCCCTGCCTTGGCGGGGGGGGTTGGACTAGATGATCTTTCGAGGTCCCTTCCAACCCTTGTGATTCTGTGAAATCCTGTCCCTTCCTGCAGTGTTGGCTGTTGATAGTATTCTAGGCCTCTACTAAATGTCACAACTCTTATGAGAAGCATGGAAAATTCTGCATAATCAATTTTTAAGCCAATAAGAAGATATTATAAATAAAAATGTGTCTAAAAGTGTAAAGATAATAGCTTAATATATAAATCTCATGCTTTTATATTTATATTGGGGGAGAAAAGGGAGATCACAAAATTTGTGCCTGCATAAGGAAGAGGGCCATACATAGCAACTGAATAATACATGTTCTTTGCTCTAATCAAAGGTAAACACTGTGTATTGATCCTCACTGGTCTTCTGCAATAAGCTACTCTGACATCATACCAGCCATGCACACCTTTCTGTCCTGAACCACTCCTAGCAGCTATATTGATTGAGCTCTTTTGTTCTGTGATCTACCTCCTCCTCCACTGGAAGAGCAACAATGGTAATGCAGTGAACCACTTAATTTGGAATCTATACATTTCTGTTAGAGCCATTTAATTCTGGGATCTTATAATCCTCAAAAAAAACAAAGAAAAATGAAACACTCAGAAAATACAGAATGATGATGTACTACTCTAATCACGGAGGTCCCAAGCAATAGGTCCCAAGTACAGCTCATTATGATCACAAGGATCAGTCTGTGTGAATTCTGCATCTGATCTGATGTGCATACACTTTCTTTCAAAATGACAAAACCATTTGATTTTACAGTCATGATGTTTGAGTCAACTTTAAAAAAATACTAAATGGAAAATGGGAATCTGCTAACAAATAATGTTGGCTAAATTTTATACCATTGCAATTTTATGCTTTCAAATGCCTTTCCTATTTTTTCCAAATAAATACTGAGATAAATTTTCCTAGCTCTTTATGTCTCTTGCTATTGGTTGTCATCTCCGATATAAGCCTATTCTCTACCCAGTTACCAACTATGTATTAGAGAATTAACCACAACTGTTAAGGTCACACCAGGTCAACTTTAAAGTGATAAAACCTTAATGGAGTAAAGGATCAAGAATATAACAATCTCTTTTTTCTGTTTTCTACATCTCTGGAGAAATACTTTAAAGTTCACTACGAAATACTTATCTAAACATACTAATCTCATATTATTTCAAATATAGGTAGTTGAATTCTAAATCCAGTTGATACAACATTTCAATAAAATAAATCATATTAAATAAATCATGTTGTGGATCTTCGAAAAATTGTGCATATCTGCAATCCTAATATATATGATGTTATTATTCCCAGGGGGCTCTAAAAAAAACCCCAAAAGAACCTTGCATTGCTGTGTTTGTTAACATATTTAATAATTTATGATATAATAAATTACCCCTGTTTTGTTTATTAAGACTTAGATAAAAGCTGACTAGAAAACCAATGGCTCTAATCCCTCTAATCTCAACCGGTGATTTTGTTGTCTCTGTATCTAACTAGCAGAGATCCTCTGGCTAATACTTTTGGCATTTTTAAGGTGTTATGATCTTATAGCTAAATTGGATGAGAACTTTAAAAACAGTAAGAATAATAGTAAGCTGATAGTTTAGTTCTGCAAAAAGAAATAGTACTTTTCCTTTGAAAACACAAATTTGTTGCTGTTTGGAAAGAGCATGTTTCTCCTTGTAGCTTTTATCCTGCCAACCTTGTTTCCCTTCTCTAGTTTCTCTGTTTCTCTTAAAATCCCCCCAGAACCTCACTAAACCTCATTAAGAGAGGTTTCCTAAACTTTGCTTTGGTTATGATGCTTTAAGAAATAATTTGTGGATTCCATGACAGATTAAAATCCCTCTTTCCCCCTGCGGAGGTTTGGTTTCTACTATTATATTGCCCTTTCTTGTTTCTTCAAATCAAAAGCGTAACTGATGGAGTTAAATTCTATGTATCTTTTTTTCAAAGGCCACCATTAACCTCTTGCTATTCTTATTAGTTAAAAAAAAAATATTTGAAAAGATAATTGTAATGGACTGACTTCTTGGCTGACAATCTTTTCAAAAGGTCCACAGCTTTTTCATAGGCTCGCTCTTCTCCCACCTTGTGTCAATACCTTTGTATCAACATTACTGGTAAGCACTTTCATTTTCTATATGGAAATTTCTATTTTTTGCCTTCCACTAATCACGTGTCCTGTTTTTCATTTCACCTCCATTTATCCCATTACACTGTATGTCTCAGTGCTCAGTTAATCTCCTCCAAGCATTGCTACTGTTTTGCAACTAATACTTCTGCAGAAACCCTTTAACTATGCACAGACTGTCTACTTCCAGTCAGCAAAACCCTTCTGACACCCCCTGTGCGAATCTCTTCATTAAAAGGAGACACAGCCCACGTACCTCAGGGTATAGAACTAAATTATTCTTGCTATATAGATACCCGGCTACCTATATGGGCACAGGACAGCGGGGCTGCTGGTGCATGGAGGGGTAGCATCTCTCAAACTCAGGAGACTGGAGTGAACAAGCAGGTGAGTGGGAGGGCGATGGATGGGAGAGGGAATGGGCTTGTGGGTGACTGGGAAATGCAGCAAAATCAAACAGTGGAGGGGTTAGAAGCAGAAATAATGGAGAGATTCAAACACACAGCAGAGGAAAAGGCTAAAAACAGACAACAATCACAGAGAACTGGGAACGGACAACGCAGAGAGACTACAGCACAGAAGAGTAGTAAAGAGGGTGGAACAACTGCCATAATGCTGCAAACACAGAACTTCAATGGACTGAAACACAGAGATAGTGGCAGGACAATATGCAGTAAGGTCAAAAGTCTGGAACAGAGGGATGTAAAAATATTTATTGCAATAATATGTGTAATGCCATGCCAGACCCTATCTCTTCCCCCTCACTCGAACCCACGGTGGCCCAGCGCCATGCCAGGAGCCAGCTGATCCCTGGCGTCTGGTCAGGGCTCCTGTCCCACAGCCCTCAGGCAGCAATCGTTGTCACAGGGGTCCTGACATGGCGTCACCCTGGCACCAAACTGTGTGAGGGAAAGGGGGATGACAGGGTTCAGCTTCCCTCCGCCTGGCAGCAAGGGCTAACGCAGCTGCCCTGTCCCTGCCCTCCACACCCAGCAGTGCCAGGAGGCTTGGCCGGAGCTGCCGGCCGCAGTGGGAAGCAAAGCAAGCCGCGAGGGCGGTCGTCCCGCGGCCCCACGGCGGAGCAGGGCCCGGAGGCAGAGCCGCCAGCGCCGCGGCGGCAGTCGGTTGCCCTGGCGAACGTGACGCCACGCAGCAACCTCNAAGGCGGGGGCTCGGGCACGGGGAGACGAGCGGGGCGGCGGGAAGGGGCGCGGAGCAGGGTGGCCGTGCCGTGCCCGCTCGGCATACTAACTCGTCTTCGCTGCAGGTGCGGAGACCGCCCGGCGGCCCTTTGCCGCCCACCGCCGCGGGGACCGGCGTGGTGAGCGGCGACTTGCTGGCCAAGGAGGAGGAGTACAAGTAAGGAGGCGGCCGGGGCGGCGGCCGGGCCCCGTCACCTCAGCGTTACCCCGCTTGCTGCTGGCTGTCCTGACGGAGTTTACAGTTATATGCCCTGCATCCGCGTCCCTGAACTAGTTCCCCCAAAGCGTAGAAATGCGAGTACCAAAAGCAGTGGTTTGGCGTTCTCCCGGCGCCGCGTAGCCTTCGTGGGGCCGTTTGCCACAGGCGCCTCAGGGCAGGCCGGGTGCTGCTCGGGGCCTGGCTTCAGGCCCACAGCATTGGACAGCAGGTTGTTCTGCGTTTTGAAACACTGACATTACTTTTACATTATGAATTATAAGTGCATAAGCCTGCTAAAACCCCCAAAGCTTAAAAGCTCTGAAGCTTGTGACAAATGTTGTGAAAGCACATTTAAAAGTGCTCGCTCTGTTACCTGTCAGTTCTTGGCCCCTCTGAACGGTAAGGATGTGCAAGAAGCCAAACTCAGACGCAGTCACACTGCATGGGAAGCTGTGAAGTGAAGCCTGCAAGAACACAAGCTTATTTCAGTCCGTACATACGTATAACAACATATTTTAATTACATGGTTGTGTAATTGTACATGAATCTTTCCCCAACCCCTGCTGCTAATTACACCTAAGGTAAGGACTGTGTTCGAAAGCATTGAGGAAATAAAGATGTAAAATGAGTATTAAGCAGTGACATGGCCAAAACCAAGGACACCCTTTACCTCTCACAATTACAGTCCAAACCTTCCTGTTTAATGGATATAGTGTTTTATTACTGTTGATTTGACAGAAACCCAGGAAATTGTTGAGACATAACTTTGTTAATACCCTGAAGTATATATATTTCAGTGTTCCTTTGTAGGAGTTATTAAAATCTCAGTTCAGGCAGAGATACTGTCATGCTTACATTTATTTCTTTCCAATCTTTCAAAAACTCAGTAAAGCACATTCTTACTCTTTCAGGCGACTGAATGCAGAATTAGAAGCAAAAACAGAAAAACTGGTGCGTCAGGCAGAAGAAGTAATGGTGAGTAGGTTATGCAGGCTGTTACATAATTTAGCCTTGATTAACATGCACTCAGGGTCAAGTTTCAAAAGAAATTATTTAGACTATGACAACTAAAAGTACTTTGGTTTCAAATGCAATCTAAGTTTTTAATATGGTGGGTTTTTTCCCAAATTGTAAACTTCTAAAAACACATCAAAAAGTAAGTTTTTATGTAATTTCATCAGGTAGGTAGATGCTCACATAGATCTGTGGAGCATTTGTGCAGATATATACATAAAAGCACATTAAAAACTTGTTTATGATATTCAAGAAAAATATTTGTAAGTGGTTTTATGTCTTAAATAAAAAAAATAGTATTTGAAAACAAGATACTGTTGCAGTAATATCCTAGTAAAATAGCATCTACATTGTTGAAGCTGAAAGAAACATAAAGAATAAGCAACATAAACAGAATATATGTACTTACTAAGAAGGAAAGTTTCTTAAAACAGAAAAAAACCCCAACTATTTATTGTCAGTATTATCCTTTAACATTGGTGGGGCTATGCACCACATAGAGTCAAGGTTTATATGACAATTGGATAAATTTTAAAAAAGGAACGGTGGAGGTATGGTTTATATCCAAAACAGTTTGCAGAAGGTGTTCTGCATATTAGATATATTCATTGTAAGTGCACTCACTCAAATATATAAGGCTTAAAAAGCAAATTATTAAGTCTTTTGGAAAGCTATACTTGTATGCACGCTTCTTGCTTTTGAAACTTCATTATTATGTCCTGTGAAAACATATTCTTCTCTTGTGCTGTGATAAGCTGAGGCTAACTGCATGGCATTTGAACAGAAGCAGATGAACCATCCAAAATAGCATCTAGTCTCTTTCCTTTAAAAAACAGCAACAACAAAACCACTTCCCCCCCTCTCCTTCTCTATATACAGCACAAGATCAAATATTCTTAGGACTCTTAATATACCACATGGCACTGCCAGATTGCACACACATTTACCAACAAAAGAAAGCCAGTCTAAATTAAAAAAAAACAAAACCAAACAAATCACCAACACCACACTCCCCCCCAACAAACAAAAAACCCCAGAACACCAAACAGTACAACTGCATTTTGCTCTGGATTATGCTTTCTAACTGTAACTGAGCAACACAGAAGCTATCTGAACATTCAGACTGAATTGTTCTCCGAAGTACATAAAACATATCGGTGTGCAATTGTGGTCGTATTGCATGAATGAAGATTTATTTTTAAGTCTTATTGCACAATATGGAAAACTGAAGATTTGTTCCACCTGCTCTGCATTTGCTACTCCTGTATTTCAGAAGAAAAGGAGGGAGAGTAACAGCATCTCAGATAATGTTAAGTTGGCAAAAGTTTCACAGGCAAAAGGCAATCACATGTTGTGAAGCAGAAATAGATGTTGGAGGATAGCAATGAGATTTTAATTTTTAGCCATCTTTTCCTGTGTTTGAGAAGTTCTTTTCCACAGTAGACTGTAGTTTCTATCCCTTTCTTTTCTGTAGTAGGCTATCGTTGTTGTGATCTGTGATTTACAAATATGTAATTAATCTTTAACAGACTATATTCTCCCAAAATTGAACTTTTTTTTTTTTTTTAAATAAATAAAGAAAAGCCAACAGGAGATACTGTCTAGACCCGTTTCAGTACAGACTAAGTCATGTGAAGATGACAGACAGAGGTATGTGCTTTACAACTGCTGCATACATTTCAGGGGGAATCTTTCACACTGATTCTGCACACCCTGACTTGCACCCTAGTCAGGCTCCTGTTTTATCGATCTTTGCAGCATATTGGATTGTCAGAGTGTAAATTTTTTCCTATTATTTGAAACAATTGATACTAAGTAAGTGTTTCCTTGTTAGCTCAAGGAAGTCTTAATTTTGCTGAAATGTTCTCTCTAGGATGCTGAGTAGTGCTGACATCTGTAGAAAAGCAAGGTAAGCTAACAGGTTTCTTTGCAGTACAAAACAGTAAGACACTCAGCAGTAGATGGTTTTTAACCGGTTTAGCTAACAAAGCAAAGAAATAGATACTGGGTCACACTTAACTTGGCCTAAATGTTCCTGGGACAGGAAGTGCTTGATAAAAAAACCCAAACACAAAAACCTAAGACAGACAAACGTTCAGCTGCCACCCTCTGGAAGTTGGCTATCATTACACTTCTGAGGCCAACATACCTTTGGCCTGTATGAACATATGTGCAGCTCTGGGTTTTGGCCTGTACAAACCCGTTAGTCCTAGCGTGGATACATAGCTGTATTTACTTAGTTGTTCAGGGGCATTATTATTTACTTAGTTGTTCAAGGGGTTTGTATATGGATAGCACAGGAAGTAGATGAATTTAAGATGGAGTAATACCAGATCAGATCATTGATAAATTGTGTAAGTTTGTCAATTTATGGTGCCACTAATCTGGATAACAGAGATAAAGGGCCAGACTACAAGGTGCTTCACATGTAAAGTTGCAGTTGGGAAACTGTGTTGAAATAGCATGTATGAAAGTCTGCTAGAGATGATCAAATAATTACATTTGTGCAGAGTAAAAGCAAAAACAAAAAGCGAGTTTACGGACACAAAAGGGTTTTTCAGTACACAAAAAGGTGTGACAGGAAGTCTGTGACAGAAGCCTGGCTACGTGAGCAAAAGTTTGCTCTTATAGTTAAAATTATTGCTGAGCTATTTTAAAGCCATATCTGTCAGTTGTAGAGAGGAAAAATAGAGGCTGCATTTGTATCAGTATAATCATGCTTTGCAAATAAATTCTGGATCTTGCTTTAGTTTTATGTTCTGTTAGATGGATTTTGAACAGTAGACAGAAGATTTTTAAGAACTTCAAACTGGAGTTGAGTTATAGGGCTGTTTTATGAAGTAACGTGATGGGAGGATTCAGCCCCACAAAGGGAGTTAACACCTTTGATGGTATACAGTTTAAATAAATGGGAGTGTTGGAAGAATTAAAAAAAAATATTGGCAATTAGTGTGTCAGAGTAGCAGCTGATCTACCAATTAAATTTATCTACCTGCATAAATTAAAACACCTTAAAACAACCACAGTCTGCGTTCTGGTAAACATTTATGTGAGAGAGGATTTGAAATCTCATGCTGTAGTGAAAAAAATTTAAAATGTGTCCTAGGAATTAGACACACTGATCATCCATGAGTGAACATTGAGGCCATTCAATTAGATTAGTTCCAAGTATTTAATATTTAATTAAAGAATTTTTTTCTTTCAAAATTGCACAAGCAGATAGGCCATAAATCTAAAGAAAGCACTTGAGAGATTTTTGAAATATCCATTTGAAATTTCCATTGATTCCTTTAAGGAAAATGAACACTAAGACAACTGGAAAGAAGGGCAGAAATTGAAGCAAAGAGGGAGTTATCTGGGGGTGGGGAGGGGAGAAGGGTTAAAAGAAAAAAAAGAAGTAAGCAAGGTAAAAAAAAAAAGGCAACAAATATTTAAGTCACTCTCCAAGTCAGTGTATATTTTAAAGTATGTTGTTCTGGAGTTTTTATAGCATAATTTTTGCAGAGAAGCTTGAATTACACAGGCAGAGCAGCTCGAGTGACACCGCATTGAAATCAGCTTTTGTTTACACTTTCACTCTTCCGAGCATTGCCAGGCTCATGGCGATGGGAACTGTACGCGCATGGGCAAGCATGCTATAGGCTTTGAATAGGATTAGCAAACACAAAGGGTTTGCTCATGCACATGCATCTCGTGTTTACATGCAGAGATGGAATTGTTAAACATTCGCTTCTGTTTCAGTGTTGCCACAAGCCTCTAGCTACTTATTTGTGTATCTTTTCGGGATTTACACATTAATTTCACTTCCCAAACAACTATAGAACTGTATTATGAGGTTCTAAAAATGGGTGTCATGTATGGGGAAGAGGAAAGAAACCATTAAGGTTAAACATGTTTGTAGCATTTACTGAACAGTGAGGGGTTTGTGGGTTTTTTTCCTTTTTTTTTTTTTTTAAAGAAGGCCCTGAGAAAACAGATATAGTAGGAACAAATTAGTTTATTAATGGAAAGAACATTATTGTTTTCTTGAGTATAGAGAATGTTGTCTTACTTTTTTTCAGAGTAACAGATAACTGCTATTTCTGTGGCAGCAAATCCTCGCCTTCTGCATCCTCCTAAAGCTAGCCAATAGGAAGGAAGCATGAGGAAAATAGGGTAAATAGACAAAAACTAATCATCCTATTCTTGAAGTCTGTTGCCAACCATGCACAGACAATTTCTCCAGGTTTTTTTTTTTTGGATTAATAAAATCTGGAGCTTTGTGCAGATAATGCGTGTTGATGAATGGATGTCTCAAAATTTTAAAGGCAAGATCTAAACATTTGCTCAAATCAGCTGGGCAAAAAAATTGAGGTGACTTGATGTCCCTGAAATTTAAATTTTATTCCAAATCTTTTATAAGCCAGCAGTTTAATTGAAGTAAAAAAAATTATAAAAGCTAGTAAAAAAGTAGCCTTTCAGTGCAACAACACAGATTCACATAACTCATTCTAAAAGCAAAAAAGTTACATGTATGACAAGAAACTTGACCTGAATACTACACTGCATGCTAAAACTTTCTGCTTGTTTCCAGCACATTTTAAAAATAATCATTTCACCTGAAGTTCAGTTACTAAGAAGCATGTTTTTCAGCCAAATAGACATATAATAAAGCGCCTTTTTTATTCCTGTTTTTTTATCTGTAAAATGGATACAATAATTGTAATACGTATTTCAGAGAAAATCCTGTGAGGCTTAATTTCTAAATTATTCCCACCTCATATTCACTTGATAGTCCCTGTCATTTAACTTGACAGCAATCCCTCTGAGCATATAATTGCACTCCCTCTTCGAATGTATAGGACCCTGGTTTATATCTTCAGTGTCTTTGTATTAATTCAGAGATTTGTACGTCAGGTAGGCTTATTCACCACTGAGCTGTTGGCGATCTTTTGGTGATGGATTGTCAGTCTCTTGTTGAGTCTGATCACACTCTGCATACTGGCTAAGTACTCCCTGGTACAGGGAATCATTGCTCTAGTAAGGCAGTAGTTGCAGCAATCACTTGATTTGCAAGAGATGAGATGCAGATTCTGGTACCTAAGTAAACTATTATATTTGATACCCTAGACTCCCTAGGTGATTTAGATAGCAAACGAGTTAGAATGGAAAGATAGAGAATGAGACTGAATTTATGATTGAATTTAGTTCTTACCTTAGCTATATTTTTGTATTCTAGACATAGGAAATGTTACGTTCCTGATTCCAGTGGGGGGGTTTGAGTTTTTATTGTAAAAAGTTTATTTTGTTATACATGTTGAGTGAATTATTTTTTTTTTCCTGCAGGGGTCCACTCTGTCCTGAAGTTTCATCTCTTACACACTCACATGCCAAGGTATCAAAGTCAACACTATTCTGGTTAATTTCTCTCCTAGCATAATTTCCACACAGTACTGCTGGTTTTGAGGCTGTGCTACACTGGGGACGTAGATGGGTGGGAAGCTAAGTTTAATTTTTGTGTTCTAAGTTTCCTCATCTATAAGTATTGACAGAAATGTTCAGTGTTTTGAACATCAAATTAAGAATTCCAAGTGCGAAATATTAGAACATAATTTCTTTCTTCCTTTCTCCCCTTCCTTCCCCCACCAGTATAACACTAAAGACAGTGCTACTGTCTTCTAGGTGTAATAATAAACCAGTAGTCAAAATAACTGAATACAGGAAGGGAAATACAATGGAGAAAGGAGACTGAGATTAGGAAGAAACTCAGTAGTCTCTAATTGCAATTACATTGAATCTTTTAGGAGGTGAACTAAAGCTTCCAAAATAATGTTTTCAGTTATTTATCTGAATACAGAAGGAAAAAAGCCTAATTTTTGAAGAATATTTGAGTGAAAGTAACAAAAATATTGTTAGATCTTCCTTCTACAGGGAATTTAGAAGATTAAAATAATGTGTAAAAATAGCATGGTTTTGAAGGTACGATAAGCATTTTTCAAAGAAAAGCAGTCCAATAGCTAATATATTGATAATAGCTGAAAGCCTTGCTTATGCATGGATTTATTATGAGTATGTGTGCAAAAACTCCCACAAGCAAATGACTATTGGATATATTGTAATTTGGGAATATGGACATGAACGTTGCAAGATAAAGATGAATGCAAATAAAACTGAAAAATTGTGCTTTCAAAAGTTTGAAAAGCATACTTGGAAAAGTATCCTTGAGTCTGAATATAAGAAAAATAACACAAAAACCACTAGGAAAAACTAACTAATTAAAAAAAAATCATTACTTTCTGAAAAAAAATTTGTAGCTAACAAAAAAGAAGAAAAGTGCTTCCATGCCCATGGCTCAGAACAGACCATACTCTGGAAGTAAGGGAAAAAGAACAACTTCAAGGTATATTATACACATCTCTCTTGCTTTGTAATAAAATATTTTAGTTGCTGTTTTTGTCTCTCAGGTTCTTGCTATGCAGGTATGCTTCTACATTTATATATATTTGTATAAATACATGTATCAGACTTCTGGTCCTCCTCAGTCAGTTCCACCATGTAGCTATCTCTGTCTATTTGCATAGAACACCAAAAAGCCTTAGCGAACACGTGATTAATATTACAACAATGGAGCTGTTGCTTTCTGCTCAAACACTTCTCAAGGCTGACAGTTAAACTCGTTAACTCCTTCAGTGAAAGGCTGCCTAGTGAGCATACATGAGGGAAATACATCCTCTGAGGCAACATGAGAGCACACTTAGGTGGTGCAGACTGATTTGTCATCAAAACATGAGGCCCTCAAGCGTCTCACCTATTACGGTGAATCTTTGGCTCAGAGGACAAGAGCGAGTCAATAGCACAGCTTTCAGGGGTTTCAAGCTGAAAAGCTTCCGTTCTGTAGATAGCAAACTCAAGGTTGTAAAAGCAAGAAATGGAAAGCTGTACAGAAGAAGAGAGTAGAGAAATGGATGAAATCCTGGGAGCAAATTAAAGCTGCCACAAGATACAGACAAATACTAAAATAGGATGGAAATTGTCTGCAAGGTGGCAGAATATGGAACTGACAAAGGCTGAGGTTATCTTTCAGGACGTGGGAATCACTTGTGGACCCTTTGGGCCTCTCTTGGGCAGGGGAGGCCATTACGCTGGCACCACCTTGTGAGATTTAGAAGCGCAGATATGTGACCTGCGGGGTGAACCCAAAGTTGTGGGAGAATGTTAGGAGCTAGGAGGAGTTTGGACACTGCATTGTGTTGTGATTTTATGAAAACTTTGAAATGGAGCTTCTAGGATTAAGAAAGTTTCCTAGGCCAGGCATAATGATACAGAAATTGTGGTAGTAAGGTAGGAATATAGCTAGAGAAGACAGAGTTCTAGAAAAATTAACAGGATGGGGGAAAAAAACCAGAATTTCAGGCAGAGGATAGTAGCTAAATTTAAGAGAACATTCCTCTGTTTCTTTCTTTTACTCTAATTTAGTTATGAAGTTGTTGGATGAGAAGACCATGCCAAAATCTTCTCAGTAGGAAATGGTGCTGTTTCTTTGGCTCCTACATCAAAATATGTAAAATCCTGTAATTGTTTATGTGAAATATGGTAAAAGTATCTTATATAAAGAAAATGAGAAATTACCATCAATGCATCTTTTATATGAATGCGAGCAATGAAGTTGCATTAGGTGAATAAATCTGTATACTCTTTAAAAATAGCAAATATATTTTTCTAATTTTTTGTATTATAAATTTAAAATCTAGGGTTTGCTTTTTTTTAGTTCAAAAATAAGAAATCTGGAAGTACAAAGTGCTGATGATGTTGCAGTACTGGAGGATTGCACAGATTTTTCTCTAGAAAAAACAATAAGCAAAATAGAAGAAAAACTAGAGAGAGGAGGCTTACCAGATTGTCTAGATGATGACTTTGTTCCAAGCGTTGAAAATGAAATTGGAGCAGGTAGGTTTCCTCCCATGGATAAGTACTTTTATTTTTACTTCCTGACTTGGAGATAGGTTCTTCTGGGGGAAAAAAAGAAAGGGTTTCTGTAGAAATTATAGGGAGAATTCTAAAGCCGGGAAGTTACAGGAAAAAAAGGTTTTTCTTCTTTACATAGTTCTGGAGGAAGATCAGGTCACATGAATAATCATGGAAAAAAGTATTTCCACCTTTGCAGGAAGACATTTGAATGGTTACGTATGCTGAATATGTGGGTAACATCTGATTCATTTCACTGGCGAAATAGAAACACATGATGCTAAGCTTGTATTTCCAAAAAAGATGAGTGCTATGCACAGACTTCACCTTTAGAGGAAAAAGCCTTTCCTCAGATCAGTGCTGCGAATCTCAGTAAGTGGCTTAAATGAGTGTGATGTTTCGGCTGCAGTGGTTCAGTGAGGATCCTCCAGATACTTTCCCATGCCAAATGGTGTGTTTATGTTTGTCCTAGAAACAGAGTAGGAAATGGGATTGCAGCATTCGCCAGTGAAGCTAAAGGCACGATGCACATCTCTCTTCTCAGCTCTGGTGCGATAAAAGGGGGTTTATGCAGTTTCTCACAATGCTAAAACAAGCACAAAGTCAGAGATTCATTGCAGTAGTGCAAAATGCCCCAAACCTTTTAATAAAACAGCTTGATGGCAAGGAGCATGCTGACACAGAAGTGCTTGATTTCTAACCTCCTGTAATTCTGTGCAAGTGTCTTGTTAGTAGGTCTCCCAAAACAGATCCTCAGATACCTTTTTTATAGTTATTGTTCCTGCTAAAAGGAAATTGCTTTGGACTGCATTGGAAGCTTATGCCAAATAAATTCAAGCTAACTCCACGGGAGTTACTGCTGATATCTAGTAATCAGGTCTTGTGGGCAAAGGACATGTATTTGAGGATTGAGAATTGTTTCTGTAACTTTAATGATGAAATGAAATTACTCTGGATTGATAATTTGGTTTTTAAATTTGATATTGATTATTTAGAACACTGAATGCCTCCTTAATATGCTAAATAAGTTACTGCAAAGCATGCTAGCGGTGTGAACTCCCAGAACAGTTACAGTTTTCACAAGGAAGTGGATGTAGATAGTAAATGGGCCCTGTTACAGAGAGAGCTCATCCCTTAATGGGAATCTTCTGGTAAGGGATTCCCTAGGTTTACGTGCCTGTGCTAGACTTTTTAGGCCAATGTGCCGATAAAGTGCCAGAGCATTGTCCTTTCCCCGAGCTTCCTACAGTGCTCTTTCTAGACTTTACTTCCATCACTTTATTTCATGATCACCGGTTATCACATTTTTATGCCAGCACAGTAGCTTACTTTTTCTCGGGCTGGTTTTGTGGGTTAAAACACAACTCTGCAGTAACAAGCAATGATAGAAGCACACATGTAGAAGGCTGAAGCCCTATTTTTATCTAATATACCCTCACACATACAAGCAAAATACCTGAATGTGTTGTCACACTTCATGTTAATCTTCAGATTGTCTCAGGAGTTCAAGACACCTATTCTTTCTTGCACGGTATCAGAGTCTCTCAGACATCCTTTTTTTGTTTACCATTCCTTAAACTGTTGATTACTTTATAACCTGAGACCATCCTATTAAGTGAGAGCCCTCATCCCACCCTTGTCAGGTGATTAAAATTGGCCAATTAGAAGCTAATTATTTAATTGTCTTTACTTTTTGTGGGAATTCAAACTAAGTTTGGATCATAGCCACCTCCCAAGGCTGATCTGATTCTAGTTGTGCTCTTGGATTTTTGATAAAGTTCACTACTAAGTGCTCTTAATGACACAGAGCTGTCTAAGACAGAAGAAAAGTTGTCTCTGGACTAACAACTAAGTAAAAGAGGAAACAAAATATTAAAAAAACCCAACAATTTTTTCAGGTAGTGGTGTAGTCCTAGAGCAATCTGTCATGGAGCTTACATAGTTCAATATACAGAAAAATAATCTGGAAAAAAAAGACATGATAGCTGGTAAACAGATTTGCATATGAAACACTGATTTTAGGATAGTTAAAACTGACGAAGTGGTGTAGAAGAATCTCATAGTACTGAGTGAGGTGGTGGAATGGAGGTTTATATTCAGCATTAGAGTGCAAAGTGATGTTGATAGAAAAAACAACTCCAATTACACCTACTTCTGAGCTGGACTTTATTTAGTTACCACTAATTAAGATGTCTCCAAAAGCATAAAATTATTGATTGTTCGCAGAGGAAAAGGCACACTGGTTGTTAGAAATTCTTCAGAAGATAACAAAACCTAAAATACTGTACTGTTACTATGCTGTTACAGAATTGATGCTACCCCATCTAGAGTACACCATACAGTTCCACACACCCCATCTCAAAACCAGGCTGTAGAACTAGGAAAGATACAGGGAAGAGTATACAGTAGCAGTTAGAAGTGTCGAACAATTGAATTTGAATTTTCAATTTGAAAACAAAACAATTGAGAGCAATATGAGAGATTCTGCAATGAGAACAGCAATGGTAAAGGGAAAGCTGTCTTTTTGTAATGCAAACACTAATAAATGCAACACTAAATTGGATTTAAAGCAAGCCATACAAGGTGTTTTCCTTTCACATAATGCACAATTAAATTAGCCAACTCATTGCCACAGGATATTGTGAATGCCAAACTACAATATGTTTTATGAAGAAAAAGTATAGAAGTACATGAAAGCATATTAAACTTGATGGCTTCAGTGTGGTCTCCATCTCAGGATAGCCACCTGTCAGTCTGTATCTTATTTTTTTGTGGTATTTTCCTAAATCCTACCTATTATTGGTCCTCTGCAGAGTTACAACTTAAGCTGCAGTTGACAGCTCATTGACAGGGGAGGTGGGTGAAATAAAGAGAATTCCTGTAAGAGCAAATGAACACATGTACCTATCCATGCCTTCACGTTCAGCTCCAGATACTACTCCTTGACTTTATTCTTTTCCCTTTGTACCTACTGTGAATAATGGTTATTCTGTTGTTGCTCAACTTGATCCTCATGCTGTTTCCATGCTTTGTGCCTGTGGAAGTTCAGAGGGAGTTCCTTGTGAATGATCTGGGAAAGGGTGGGGAACAGGGAGTGAAAGAACACTGTTCACACAGCTTGTTTTGTCATGACAGTAGTATGTTTCTTAGCTGTCCAAGAGCAAGAAAGTACTTCATTTGGAAAAAACATCTGATTAAGTTGGTTTCATTTTAGACCATTAATTGAATAATGTTAGCAGTGTACTTAAAAGAAGCAGAGAGTACTGTGTGGGAGGGGTATTTACCTGTTAGAAGGGTTTTGCAGCCTACATTTAATTCCTTGTTGTGAGCAGTTTAAAACTACTTTGAGTGTAAAAACACAGACTGATTGCAATGTAGACACACTGTACAATATTCAATCTCAAGGAATGCTGTAATGTATAGTATAGTATGATGAAAGTTTCCAGTAAGTTTCAGTTTTGGAACTACGAGTCTCTTACATTTTAAAGATGCCGAGTTCAGTCATTACAAGAAAAAACCTATACAAAGTTTTGCCTAGGAATGAGAAACTTGCAGCATTTCTTTAGAAATCTGAGTTTTTATTTGCCTATTTCTCTTTAATAATTATAAACAACATAGTATCTTTTAAAAATAAGAAGATGAAAGTGAGTTCTTGTATCAGTCTTGCCTCATTTCTGCATTGAATAATGAGTACTTGTGGATATTAAATGTAACTTTTTATGTTCACAGAAGCTCAAATCAGATGTCTTAAGGCAAAGTTACGTGTTATGCAAGAAGAACTGGATAGTGTAGTGTGTGAGTGCAGGAAAAAGGTAAGAGCTGAGTTTTATCTGTAGAAATGAAGTAGGTTCCCCTTTAACAACTAATCAGAACAGAATTCCCTCACCTTTCCTTTATTATTAAGAACTAAGGTTCCATTTCTAAAAGTTTCCTAAGAATTTAGATTCAAGAATAGTATTTCCTGTTTAAATGTGATCTTGGGCTAAAAGCTTGTGAAATATACTTAATGAAAAAGAATCTGAGACAAGAAAGAACCACTGGGAATGAAGATGTGCCCCAGCTGTAGGGACACTGTGGTGCTGCAGAGTGCCCTAGCCATCACTGCTGGGAAGGAAAGTGTTTCCAGAGCCTGAGAAAGAGGAGGATACGGTAACAGTTAGATACAGATGTTGGTATACAGAGAGCAGACGACTGCTGCCCAGGGCTGGGTGATGGGAGGAGAGGGATGTTTGGGGCAGAATGAGGAATAAAAAAGCTTGAGAAGTTTAGTCGGGTGCTTTGGGTGCCTTTTTCCTTGGTGGAAAAAAGTGTGGAAACCACTGTTCCCATTAAGATAAGAAAGCAGGAAATCTGTTTTAAATATAAAGAAGTGGGAGTTTCTGAGGTGCACGCGGTCATGTGGAACTTAACGTAAAGGACATATCTTTCCCAGGTGAGAAGCATGTATTCCTAGGGGCTGAGAGGACAAGAGAGAAAGACTTGTTCTCTTAGAAACTCCATTTCTGTATGTGCCTTGATTTCTTAAAGAAACAGAGGACATAATTTATCTCTGAAATAGCCTACATTAGAATTCACTTACAATGTTTAAAAGGTTATAAAAGAAAAAAGCATTATAATGCTTAATGTGGGTTGTAATTGCCAGTAGGTCATGAAGCTACAGGTTCACTTGATATCAAAGAGAATCTTGAATTTGAATATTCAGTGTATCCTGGATCATTAGCTTGCTTTTAAATGAAAACCAGATAATCTCCTAAAACGTAATGGATTGATTTATCAGTAAATATATTATCTTTTTTTTTCCCCAGAATTTTTCTTAATGTGTGCATTTAAGTATTCTCACAAAAATGCCACAAAAGATCTATGTGCCACTGTTATTGATAGTATTTTGTAACATTTTGATAGTTCTCAAAACCTTTGAACTATGAGAAATTAAATGTTTTACATACTGCTATAAGACAGTTCCAAGTCAAAGACTGCAGAAAACTAAATGAGAGAAGTGTTACTGTTTTTTGAAGTATTGTTCTGGTAAATTGGTTTTTTGGTTTCTTAGTTTGTCTTAGTTGTTTCTTTTCTTAAAATTGTTGTGAAATCCATTATGAAGGATCTAAACATTTAAAATAACACAAGTTTTTAAAAATCCTTCTCCCTATATCTACCATATATATATTTTTACTGCCTTTTGTTTACAAAACGTTGCTATCACATTATCCTGCTGCTTCCTTGCAATAATTTCGTTGGTTTTTGTGCTAATTACTGTCAAACAGGATGATGAAAGTCAGAATTTGAAATCGCGGCTTAAAGATACTGCAGAAGAAAACAGCAGACTGCAACGAACAATCAGCATGCAACATTCTCAGGTGGAAAAGTACAAAATGTTGTCACAAGAGGCAAATAAAAAAAGTGAAGTGTTACAGCAAGAGGTCATTGCGCTAGAAAAGGTACTCCAGATATTAGTCTCATTTATCTCATGAAAGGGAGAAAAAGACATCAAATTACCCTCTGTACCCTAGTTTGATATATTCATATCCAATGATCCCATTAGTGTTTCAATCTAATAGTTTTAGAAATTGTATTTTTAAATAGTCTAAACACTTTTTTAAAAGAAGAAATAACGTATTATGCTAATTGCCTTTCTTCCGCTTCTATAATCATATGTTTCTGTATTTTATAACTCTTGTGCAAAAGACTCACAAGAGACAAAACCTTTTCAGAAACTGCTGTCAAATTGACAAAGAAATCTCGAAAAATACAGGGAAATTTTATTTTTCTAGTTTTAATTCTTAAAAGTTACTTCTGGTTATAAGAGTTTTATTGTAAACTGTAGCTGTAGAACCTGATGAACATTTTTTAAAAACACCCACCTGCAGTTTATATTAGTATCTCATGCAGGCAGAGGAGAGTTCTTGTTCTTTGTTCTTGAAAATGGCTGTTTGAAAACCAGTCGCTCCGATTTGGGTGAATCAAAATTAACCTGGCCTCTGCTGTACACCACAAACGCAAAATTGTATACGTGCCTAGTTGTAGCAGATGGCCTGCATACACAGCTTTGTTTGTTTGGAACCTAATCTAAGAGCAGCATGTGTTTTTCTTTAATTACTCAGAGCTAGCGAGGTTGACTTCAAAATCATGTAATACACAGAGTATTGTGTAGTACATGTAATATAACCAGGAGAACGTTTCACTGAAAAGTTTGGGGAAAACACGACGAGTCAGCCTAACAAAGTCTCATTATACTGCCATTAAATCATACTATGCATTTGTATAAGCATGCTTTCATCTTAACATTATGTAGTTCTGGCATTTTAAAACCAAAATTTTCTAAGTTTGTGTCTTCTTTTCGTGCAGATACTTGGAAGTTTAAAGTTCCCTTAGATAAGTACCGATTGTTGATCCTGTCAGGAAAAATATTCAATACTAATACTCTTAGCACTCATCGGCTCACAGGAAATAGGGCTCGGAGACTTAAAGTTATTTAGTCCATTCTCTTAAACCAAGACAGGATAGATTGTATCCAAACCATCCTGGACATAGGTTTGTTTAACCTCTGCTTACAGCTTTCTGTGATGGCAATTTCTGTAATGTCCTTAGACATTCTCTGCTGGTTCTTGTACGGAGTCACAAGTTAGAAATTTTTATCCCAGTGTTTAGGAGATGTCTGTTGTGATGAAAAGTTTCATTTCTGCCCTACAGCTGCCATATCCAAATATGCTTGCTACTGGGAGGAGAGCAAGCCACCTGAGAGGGTTACTCGTAGATGAACTCTCTGGTACCACACCCATAGGTTACACTGGTATCACCCCCCTACTGATACTCAAGTGCCTCAGTCATGCCAGAACAGTGGAGAAAAATCCAGAGATTGAAATGGGATGCAGTTTTAGAACATAGTAGTTCCCTCTCCTTAGAGAAACGTTACATGAGAAAACTAATCCAGCTTTTACTTGAAGTATTGAAGAATTGGCAGAACCCTTGTCTACTTGCAAAATAAAATACTTATTTCAGACATTTTTAAGATGAAAACCTTGGAGTTGAATATATTTAACAATATACCCTCACTGGATGACTTGTAAAAAATTCCTTGATCAGATATTATGTATGACAGTAAATGTCAAAATGCCCTAAAGGAATTATTCAAATTCTTTCATTAAATTATATGATTAGCTGATACATAATTTGCATTGCATGCAGACTTGGGTTTTTGTCATTAAATATTTGAAAGGCTGTATGCCAAAGCTTTTCGTATTAATGCAGAATAAAGTATGTAGCACAAAAGATTTAGTTGACCCTATTCACAGCTCCACCATCTTGGTACAAGACAAAGAGGTCTGCATGCCGTGCAGCTTGGTTTCTGTGGAAAAGTGGGGGTCAGCTTCCAGCAAACAAATTTGTGTTCCATGATGATGCACATGCACACGTTCCAGGGAGGGGCTCTGCTGCCCTGCTAGCCAGGCTTTTACCCATCGTTTTTTAATCATGCAGAAGAACAGGTTACTGATGAAATAAAAATGTTGAAGCAACATCTGGTTTTGTGAACTCTTGGGGGAGACACATTCACTGACAGAATTCTGAAGGATTAGTGGGCTGCCTCGTACTCTACTGTTTCCTTCATCCATTTTGGAGAAGATTCAAAGCTTCCCAGAAATACCTGTTCCAGTCCTAACTTCACCATAATGTCTTTGCTGCATACAGTCATCAATTAGTATGTATTTCTTGGATAAGTGATGTGGAAATTAGAAGTAACCACCACAAGAGTTGGTGTAGAATTGAGAAAATAGAACAGTTACTCATAAATAAGGCTGTCTGAGAATAAAAGGTTAATAACAAGCTCCCTCTCCACTCTGAGCTGGTTAAAACAATCTTTCTGTGCCCTTCATGAAAAATTTGGTAATTTTTAAAAGAAAGTCTGTTTCTTTTTCACAGATGACAGAATGTACTCTTTCTGCCAGAACTGTTTATTTCTTCTACTTTGTCTTTTATCTATATTCGCTGATCTTTAATCTCATTATTCTCTTCCTCATCTGGTCTCTTTTTCTCATTTCTCCATGCACAGCACTGCGAAATACTATCAGAGATAAGAGGAAACTGTTTTGATTGTTGCCATAAACACCTGATGAACTATTTTCTGCTAGATGAAGTAGTTACTGCCCTCAGCCATCTTCAGTAGGCTGTTTTAACTTGTTGCTGGTAATTGCACGTAGTAATTTCTGGCGAACACAGTTCAAAGCAACAGGTGGGAAGAAGCAGCTGGGAACACTGGCCACCGTTCCAAAACTTGCCAGGGAGTGGACATAGCAACACTTCTTTTTGTGTTCTTTTGACTGAGCATACAAGGTTTTTCAGTCAGTCCTGTGGTCTGACATGATCAGTGCCACAATTATTTGAAGAAAAGTTTAAAACAAAGATGAGAAATAGCCCTTTTGAAGATTCCAGGGGAGAAGAGGATGTAATGGTGGAATTAATGGTCTTTGAGACAGATTCTGTCTGCAGGCCAAACAAGTCACAGACTCTTTAAGTTTCCACGAGTGAGCCTTGCTGTAAATGGGTTATCTATACGAGATTCAGTAAAATACCGTTACTCATAATGTTTGTTTTTATCCTTTGCCTCTTAAATAGGAATTGGAGAATCTAAAGCGTGCACAGAAGCAGGCTGCAGCCAGTCAGAGTGCAACAGAAGTTCGCTTAAACAGGGCCCTGGAAGAAGCAGAAAGGTATAAAGTGGAGCTGAATAAACTGAAGCAGAGTAACAAGGTACAGTGGTTTAGGAAAATGAGTTCCAACCTGTAATCACTCAGTAATACTAGGATGAGACAAAAGGCTTGATCAGCTTTGCAAGTATTGTGTCTCTTACAGACAGTTCCAAAATTAACTTAGAGCAAGTCACCAAAGGGTTTGATAAGTTATCTCCGAGAAACTACTGCAACCTGTATAGGAGGGAGAAATATAAAGAAAAAAGTTACAGCCTTTCTGATTTTCCCCTTTTGTGTGAAATTAGATGTGTTTAGAAAAAGGGAGAAGTACATATATACACCTAATACATACACAGGCAAACCGTGGCTGTTGTCTTGGAGATTCTCTTCTCTTTTTTTAAGTTTTGACGTGGGAATATTTTGATTAATCCAGTTTCTTTTCAAAAATGTCATGTGTGGCTACCATTTGTCATTTTGTTACATAATGCCAAGTTTCACTGGTTAAAGCACCACTTCTGTGAATAATACATTTCTTCTTTTCTTCCCTTTGTAGGATGTAGCTAACCAAGAACTCAAAACAATTGAAGAATTAAAAACAGAAAACAAGAAACTGCAGAAACAAAAAGGAGAGCTAATGACAGGTTTTAAAAAGCAGTTAAAATTAATTGATATTCTAAAGAGACAAAAGGTAAGGACCAGAGCACTGTTATATTTCAGTTAACAACCTCTAGCTAAATGTGTCTGTTGCCAAGTACGGTCATCTTGTGAACCAGAGCCCCAAGACTGGGAGGTTTCAATGCAAGGGAGCAGCAGCCTCACTTCCATTAGTGCACATTTCTAATTGTTTGCGTTATAGCAAAGGCTGATCTTCTTTTGAATTGACTCCATTCCTAACTTTGAACATCCCCTGTCACGGTGAAGGATTACTACTGACAAGCTTTAGCACCAAGAGTATCTATTCATTCAAGAACAAATACTGTTCAGGTAATAACAGCAGCTCCCTTTGGTGCTGTGTCAGTAGAATCCAGTTTAGCAAGTGAGAGATTTTTTTAGCTTTTTCCCCTCCAGCATATTACTTGTGGTATCAGCAGCTGTAACAGCATGCTGCCCTCTTGGGAGTGAGCCATTACATTGGAGACCTACTTTCTTCCTGGGTTCTCTAATAACATCATTTCTTCTTATTTCTATTCTGAGGTGTTCTATAAACGTACAGTTCTGCCCAGATGCAGATCTCCTTGTATGTCAAACAAAAAGAAAAAGAAAAAAGATGACTTACCCTAGGTGTGAATTTACTAGATTGAAGGCAAGGAGTGAGCTCCATCGTTCTGCAGTTCCTGGAATATCACGCATCCTTTGAATCGCACACAGTGTAGTGACATCTGCATGGCTGTTCCCATCCACACCGCACTTGCAGCTAGCCTTACACTGCAAGTTGCTTGATTCTACAGTCGTTTCATATCTCCCGCTATTCCTTTCCCTCGGGGTATAAAAGGGAGGGTGGGGGCTACTACTTTTTGGTTTCTTTAGCAGCTGAAGCTGAAATTGAATAGAGGGTAGGTAGTAAATACTTGCTGACAAATCATGCTGAACAATTAGTGATATGGCTTTCATAGAAAGGTGTAGTGAAAAGTCGATTCATACTTCAAACAGAATATAGCTAAAAAATTATTGTACTGATGTCCTAGCAAGGAGGGACTTGGAAAGAGAAACCTCTGACACTGCAGACTAGGTAAATCCCTTCTATTTCTCAAAATGCATTTTCAGCAGAGACCTGTCAAATGAGCTTTGATAGTACAAATTGAAAGAACCTGTGAGTTTATAGGAAAGCAAATAAAAATGAAAGGAGTGTATACTAAGGCAAGTTGTCCAAATAAAAGTTTTCCACTTACTGATGCATAGTTTCTCATAGTTCCATCACATCTTTCACTTACCAAATACTTGGGATTGCATGCTGTCATTTGTACCCGTTTTCCTTCTGAGGCAGCACGAGCCCATGCAGAGCTATGGGCTTTACAGTTGTCAAGATAGGAGCTGAACGCCATCGAGAGGTTCCCCTCTCATTGCGTACTCTGCTGCACCTAACACAGTGCATTTTGGGATGGAGTTACTGCGCTTTTTGCGCTCTCCAGCCAAAGCCGTGAGAGCTAAAGCAAGCACGGTATGGTGACTTGTTGGGAACGAGCACCTTAGAAGGGCCAGCCTTTGAGATAAGAAAATGGAACATTAGATTTACCCTTTGAGCGCTGCAGCGATCACCAGACATTCTGTAAACACTCGTGAAGCTGTTGAGCCACCCCCAGAGGAAGAATAGTTCTGTGTGGAGTGGCAATTCATGTAACAAAATACACGTACTTACCCTAAGTGCTAGGAATTGCAGTATGGAGCTAGCCCCTTGAATCTGGAATACATCTCCGGCACAGGACAGAGGAGGATAGGCAGTTGGCATAAGTGGGACCGGGGCTGCTCCTGCATTTCCAGGGGAAGACTGTTCTTCTGGCAGTAACAGGACACAGAGCAGATCTTGGGGATTCATCTAACAGAAACCGTTCTGGCCTCGCCTTTGGCTGGCCTTTCCAGCTCTTCAGCTTTGTTTTAAGAATGAAAAAAATGCAGCATTCCTGCAAAATACACTCTACACATGAGGCATCGCCTTGTCTGCTGGACCAGGAATTCACTGAAATGGATGTCAGAGAGAAGCGTTTCTGTTTTGACTGTGAACCAAAACATACATACACTTCACAGAACTTTGTTAAATACATTTTAGAAAAATTATTGAATATCAGAACTGCAGATCGTAGAGGAAGCCACTTACCTTTTCTCACAGAACATGTTATTTACTCACAGAAGAACGATGCTGTTAGTTCTCCTTTCAGAACAAACTATGATTGGAAGAATTTGGAAGAGAATGGTGCCCACTCTGCCTTTTACAGCCTCAGGCAGAAGGCTCAGGGGAAAGGCAGCTACAGCTCCCATGCACTCAACATCTGCAATCACCTGAAGAACTTACAGTCTGCCTCACACACGCCTTTTGTTGAATGAATGAGGAAAACCCAATTTGGGCCATTTCTGTAGTATTTGTGTGGCAGACTCAGCTGCACATAGCAGGTAGCGCTGGCCTGAAGCAAAGGGTATGCTGCCACGTGAAGAACGAGAGGGGGAAAAAAATCCTGCAAAGGTATTAAATAGCAGTAGCAGGATGAGTTGCAGCTGGGAACACGTAGTTGCTGGTGTTCCAGTTGGTCTCTTCAGACCATTCTCTGCTTGTCTTGAGAGAGAGAATTTAATAGAAAAAAAATCTTTGTTTTAGAAGGGATTAAGGGAAATTAGTCTGAGCTTTACAGAGCTGAAGGGTGTCACACTGCCTGTGGGAACTGGAATACACTTTGTTGTTGTTTTGAACTGACAATGTGTCTCATGTAGAAAAACCACAACAGACACCTTGTAGACACAAATTGTTTCCTGTTCTTGAAAACATAACCATTTTATTAAAATTCGCAGTGAAAACTATTTAGCTGGAACACTTTCCTTTCCACTTGGAGTGCCGATAGGTAAGAGATTGTACTCCGATGCAAGGATGAGGACGTGTGGCACAGCTGTGACCTATGCTGTGACAGCAGCAGGAACCCAGGGAGCTTTCAGGCTTTCCAGCTGCTGCACCTTTTTCCTTGACAGTTCTCTGCAAATACACTGACCATTTCGTACTTGTTTTCTCCTCAAACCTTGATGACCCTGGTGACATTTTTCCAAGCAATTGCATTATTTGAACAGAAGGCAGCCTTGTTGCACATCAGAAACGTGTTTGTTCCTTTCAGTCTTCCATTTAATGTGCTATATCCTGTGTAGTGCAAGTACAAATTCAGACTACTGTATGATTTTTAAACATACAGATACATACAAATGTGTGCGAGGGCGTGTTTGTACGAGTGTCATAACAGACCACAGATGCGTGGTGGTGCGTGGCAAACACAGCTACCGGGGGTCAGCTCCAGGTATCTCTCATTAAGGTGTCCTACAGTTACTCTTTCATGCTGATTGTTCATTTTTAATGGAGTTACATTATTTTGTTAAAATCCTCATTTAACATTAAATCACACATATTAGAGGTGCTAGCATGCTGAATCTTAACGATGTATTTGATTTGTAATAGCTTTAAAGTTAAGCTGTATATTGATAAGCTTGAAAGAATGCATACCAGTTTTCTTATAAGTGTTCTTTAGTCACAAGTTGTCAGGTTTTCAGTATTTCCATGTCTCATTAAAACAGAGATATTTTAAAAGCAATATAAGGAAGAAAAGCTATTGGTCCTGTTTTACTACAGCTGAAGTTGCAATGTTTAGCATAGAATTTATCATATTGTCCCTACACAATGGATTTTTGCAGAGAAATGCAACTAGCAGCTAAGGCTTAAACAGGTGAACATCCATCAAAACCACAGCACAAAAACCAGAACGAGAGTTGAAGGCCCTTTCGGCTATCCCAGCTGTGCAGGATTTTGTATTGGTCATTCACACCGTTTTACCTTCTGCTCCTAATTTATTGTATTTATTTATTTACAGATGCACATTGAAGCTGCTAAGATGCTTTCTTTTACTGAAGAGGAATTCATGAAAGCTCTTGAGTGGGGAAATTGATTCCATAAAAAAACAACTTCCCTTTGAAATACAAGGCAGATGGTACAGTATTTTGGCACTGTGTATGGATGCTTGTTAATAATAATAGGAACTGTATATCCCAGTGAATCAGTTTTGTTGATTTTGCTTATGTTTAAATTGTTTAACTGTTACAAGCCTGATACCTTGTGGTGTAATACCATATGGAATACAAAGAGTTCTAGTGAGGTTCTAGGCCAAATGGTCCATTCTGCAATGAGCGGAGAAGCACAGACCATGCAAGGAATACTCCAACAAGTGAACTCTGTTATCAGTGTGCTCTGTTCTAGCATTTAAAACAATACCTTATCTAAGGTAATATTCAGTCCAAAGAAGTCACGGTTTAGTCTCAGGAAATTCCTTGTTGCAACAGAAGTAAATTAAACGAGTGATCCAGCTGAGAAGAAAAGTCATGTCTTTTTTAAAGCACACGGTCAGAAAACTGTCCTTGTCTGTTCTCTGCAACTGATCTCCCCTCAAAGCTAGTTGGTCCAGCATCTAATTTCAGCTCCAACAGCTCTTTTATAGAAGTGACGGTAACTTGTGTTAGCTATTATGTCTTACACCCTGGCTGGCAAACACGTACGTGAGCCTTGCCCCTCACTGTCCAGGCAGACTCCAGAATCCAATGCAGTCCCTGTTGGTTAAAAATCGCTGCTGTAGGTAGTCAAGGTGAAAGCACTAAATCTGTCCCGGGTTATCAGCCGCTGCTTTGGGATACAGTCAGGAGGCAGGGCTCCATCTTCACAGGTGCTCTAAAGCATTACATCCTTAAAGAGTTCGTTATGTCATCATTACAATCAAGAACTAGGTAAAAGTTTGAGTGTAGATGAGCTCAGCATATCGTGTACGTTAATGAATGGGAGCAACAAAAACCTGTGCTGCCTGCATGCACCTCTCACACCTCAGCTGTTTCAATGGATTCCACCCCCGGAGTAACTGTGTTGGAACATGGCACGTGAACAGTAAGTTTGTGCACTGAAAGATAGGTATAAACGGTGATTCTGACCTCAAAATGGAAAAATGTCTCTGCTTAGATCCTACTAGCAAAGTAACAGTGAAACAAGTAACTCGGACCTGCCCCACTGAGATGAGACATACATTAGTATTTTAACAGTGTCATGCCAGCGCAGATAAATCTGGACATTAAAAACAGAATAGTGCACTAAGAGAATCTTATAGACCACACTGAAATACACGTGTGAATTTACAGTAGCTTAAGTTTCTGTGCAGTTGCTGGAGAAAACATTTCAAACATTGCTACATCACTAACAGAGTAATTGAGAAATCCGTAACAGTTTATTGATGGAAAATGCCACGTACAATATACACTTGAATAAAGCTAGCTGCTCATCAGCTTACAACTCTGCTCTTAAAATGGAGACTTGTTCTGACATTAAAAAGGGAGTTCCTCACTGTTAACAGCACATGGAAATTTTCCTTAGCAAGCAGCTGACACCTAGTGGCAAACCAGGAGATGAGATGTGGGAAATTTCAGCTCTCCTCTGAGAATGGATTACCTCTTCTCTTCTGATAGGCCAATCTAAACTCCTCTCCAAGCATGTTAATGTCGCCTTCGTCTCTGAGTATTCCCTGCAGGAAGGGGAAGAAACACACGTCAGAAGGTAAAACACAGTGAGAGATTGTTACGGATCTCTGAAATTTTCTACAGAGGTGAATGCAATTGCTTCTGTCCCTCATTCCGGTTTCATGTTTGAAATGAACAGCCCTGAAAACCATGACAGATCAATAGACGAGTTTCAAATTGGGTGTACTTGGTGCTAACCTAGAACCCTCGCTGCTGCTATTCACGCAAATGATGATGAGAACCCTGTAACAATTCTGACATGCGCACTGTACAAGAGACAGCATTTATCTGCGTCCTCTTTCTAACAGACGTGTTTATAGTCAGCACAGCACACATTTAGCAAAACCACGCAACTGTCTTGAAAAGAGGCTGTACAGACGTTTTGGATACCAACAGGTACTGAGCAACCTATTAGTTGTGGAGAAGGGAAGCAAAGGAACCCAGAAATCTGAATCTCTAATTCTAAATTAATTTTAGAGCTAAAAACGCGTATGACCACAGAACATACGTTGCAGCATTTGGAAAAAAAAAAAAATCATTACAAACTGCATTTACACTGGAGACTCAAGAATCAGCATAGTATTAACCATTCTGAGTGAAGTAACGTGATGTATGGCCACACGACTCAGACGTGGCGTTGAAGCAGAGAAAGGAACAAGAACATCAATTCCATGGCGCAGGTATGAGCCTTGGACACTCTGAAATAGCCAAGACTTCCTACGACAGTAAATTCAAACCAGAAAACTGTATCGAAGTATTGCCAGTTTGAGCGTCCCTTTAGTTAAATCTCCATCAGAATGTAACTCACTCGCTCTGAATTTTACAAATTCATGCACCCAATCAGCATATTCAGATTTTAATAACGTTATACTCTGCTATATTTACAATGTTTTCCAGTATTGTAGAAATTAATTTCTTTAGTTACATTATTCCCTCCCTACTGTAAATGCTTTTTCACATCCCCAAAGCACTCTCTGCTCATTTGTGTGCCATCAGGTGACCTTTCTGATTATGAAGTACAATACAAAATAAATTGTAGTTTATTCCTCTTACAATAATTGCTTCCATCGTTTTAACTTTTAGAAACACAAGGATGAACAGAGTGAGCTGTGAAATGCTTCAGTAAGCACTGCGATTTATTGCACTGCAGCAGAGCACAGGCCTTGTTTCCATGGTAACCAAAGATTTAGAAGACGAGCAAAACTGTAAGAAATCCCTCCCAAAACCCCAGCTGAGAAATTTGGCAGAAACGGGGTTTAAGATATGGTGGACCCCCTTCTAGCTAGGAAGGCCCTGCTTTAGAACTTGGGAATTCCGTATTCCAAAAACTGGGTGTGGAAGCTTTCAGCAGGTTCTGTACAAGGCATCAATATTGCAGTAGAGCCCAGAGCCCCTCATACACAAAGAATGGTTTTGTACATTGCTTCCTCAACTGAAAGAGGAAAAAAAAAGAAAATGAGAAAGAAAAAAGGGGAAAGGTGAGCAGAGGAGAGCTGACGGTAAGGACACCCAATGACTCCAGGAATGTGCACAGTTCTGCAACTTCACCTTAGACCATCCAAAAGGACACTGATTTACAGGACAAACATTTAAAGCGTTTAAAGTAGAATTCACTTACTCGAGGAAGATAACCCAGTAATTTAGATGCGTGCTCTTTCAGGAGTTTCTGTCTCTCTTCTTCAACAATTGCACAGATGTTTTCTTGTCTTTTCTCCTCTAACTGTCTTTCTTCAAGTTCACGCTCCTACAATAAACAAGCAAGGTTTTGGAACTGTTTGGTTTCAGCTTGGGGAACATTTGTTTCCACCAATATCCACCACTGTATAAAGAAGCGGGTTTTTTTAGTGCAGTAAATTTTGAACTTCTACTTACTAACTCCAGGTCACACAAAATTAATTCGAAGAGGATGGAAAAGTGTCTGTAAAACCCCAAACAGCACGTTTGTAACTAGAAAAACCATGTCAGACAAATGGGAAGATGGAATGGCAAGACAGGGGCTAGTCTGCCATGCAAGTGTTTGGTCTCATACTAGAAGCCCTGTGAAAGCTGGTTAGGTGTGAAGGTCCGGTCCCTTCTTGGCTCTCAGACACGTTAGTCTGTTCGTGCCCTACTGTTCTAACCCAGGAAAAGGAGAAACAGGCACGTATTCTCATGCTGATGACTAGGAACTGCAATTCACGTTATACATGTGATTTATACACCATAACAGGTCTGAAAACTGCAGTACAGGATTCCATGACTTGTTTCCTGTTTACACCTTTTCCTCCTCTGACAGGAATTTGAGAGACTTAATCTAAATTAAAGGCAGGGACTTGTCCTTCTCACACACCGCCACCAGTGCTGCGGATGAGGGGCGCTGCCCTGGACAGCAGTTGTGTTCCTGGTCCCATGGCTCTGAAATACTTGCAGAGCGTGTCAGGTATACAGGGGTCTAAGCCCTTGTGGCACTACCAACAAGAATTAGCTCTAAAAAGACTTTTCTTGTCAGCAAACCAAACCACAGGCCTGCTTCCCTCTCCCCATTTCTCTGCAATTCCCCCATCACCTTTCCCTCCTAACAACAGTCTCGTCACTTTGGATAGCAGAAGCATTCTCATATTGAAACACTTTGGCTCAAACCAAAGGCCAATGTGAAAACTCTTACTTTATCTGCAATAAACTGTTTGCGACGGTCTTCAATAAGTTTTTCCACGGCCCTTCTGTGTTCAAGCTGTTTCATTCTTTGTTTCTGAGCATTCATCTGTTCAACGCGATCATCCTCTGCAAACTTGGCCAACATCTGCTGTCTGAAGGCTTCTTCCTCTTCTTGGATGGCTTGTCGTGCTAACTTCTTTAAAGCAAGTTGCTCTTGGTATGTCTGCCTTAAGTCTAGGCGCTGCCTTACTCTCTTTTCCATTTCTGCCTATAAGGGGCATTAAATAAAACGCTGTGGTACTGAACATACTTTGGACAACTTTGATCATCATCAGCCAATCTGCTCCATTTACCTTGGAATAATTTTCTGTAGCTGTTACCTTCTAGCATAAATAACTGGAGTAAACACTCCCTATCCGGCAGCGCTCCCCAGTATTAACCAGTTTGGCAAATGTATCAAGATTCTCAAAATTAGGTCCAAACCCAAAGATTATTTTTTTTCCACTAGCATGAAGTGTATCAAGACAGTCGTCCCGAGCAACTCTAAAAATAACAGTATTGCCTATCTCGGCCTACGTTACGTTTTGGTTGTCACCCATAGCAAGATAAAGGAGCGTGGGCAGGCCCACAGGAAAAACCAAAGGCACGTCCAAAAAGCACGCAGTTAATGAACCCACACAGCTTAACCCTCAACTTGAAAGTTACTGGCATTCTCCTTCAGGAGGTAAATAAATCTGTAAAGGGGACAGTAAAGGTATGCAAACCTGCAGTTGTCGTCCTGCTTGAAGTGAAAACATAAAAACATTAGGGATGGCAAAGGAAACTCAAAGGACAGATTTTTCCCTCCAAAAACTAGGTTAATGTATAAGCTGCTTGTCTGACTAAGAACCTTTACGAAATAGTACTGGAAATAGACACTTCGTGCCAGAACAGAACTGGAAACAATTTGAATTCATTTAATACACCTAAACCCATGTCAGAATTATGCTTTTTGCTGTGAGACAGCTCACAGACCAAAATGGGCTCAAGGAAGTCCCTCAAAAACTTCCAAAGTCACAACACCACAGACTTAGCAAATCCAAAATGTGAAAAAAAAACAACCCACCCCACAACCCAACCCAGCCCAGGAGCAACCCTGCCAGCGTTGTTAGAGGAAAAGTAGCGGTCCTCAGGTACTGGGACCGGCGCTGTTTAACATCTCCAAATGTTAAAAAAACAACCAGCACTGACCAGTGCTGTTTAACATCAACATATTGGCAACATGGACAGTGGGATCGAGTCCACCCTCAGCAGGTTTGCCGACACCAAGCTGTGTGGCACGGTCAGCACGCTGGAGGGAAAGGATGCCATCCAGAGGGACCTTGACAGGCCTGAGAGGTGGGCCTGTGCAAACTGCATTGAGTTCAACAAGGCCAGGTGCAAGGTCCTACACGTGGGTCGGCACAATCCCAGGCACAACTACAGGCTGGGTGGAGAATGGATCAAGAGCAGCCCTGAGGAGGAGGACGTGGGGGTGCTGATGGATGAAAAGCTGAATATGAGCCGGCAGTGTGCCTGGCAACCCAGAAAGCCAACCTGGGCAACCTGGTCTAGTGGAGGGTGTCCCTGCCCATGGTAGGGGGGATGGAACTAGACGATCTCTGAGGTCCCTTCCAACCCAAACCAGTCTATAGTGCTATGGTTCTATGATTCTGTGAAATAGGAGTTCATCCTCAGATGCAGAAGAAATTGCAGGTGGGATATACTCTCACTAAATGTTCTTTAAGCATCACAGCTCCCGGGACAATTTCCAAATACTGAAGGAGCACTGCTCCATCACACAGATGTCAGGAAAAGCGAAGCGACAGGGGAAGACTATGTAAAATACTGCCCCCTGCATTCACTTTATTACTTGTTTTCTACACCAGCGATTCACAATGGTTTCATTTTCTCTTTAAGTTTTCATATCCGGTCTGTTTAAATTAGATTGGTTTACCCATAGCTACAGGTGCTCCATGAATTAGATTTTCTCCTGCGTATATATACATACAGCACGTAAAGAAACTGGGATCTGACTAGTACCAAATACCTACACACATATCCGCAGAAGCCCAGAGAAAGTGAAATATTCCCTCCCCCCAACACAGAGGTGCTACTTCAGCTACCTGCCAGCACTTACCATCTCCTTCTTCCTTTCTGTCTCCACTTGTTCTTCCAGATACAGCTCTTGACGCATTTGTTCCAGTTCTTCACGCTTCCGTTGTTCTCTTTCCAGATTTTGGGCAATCTGCAACGAGAAGGAAGGATTTCTAAATGAAAGACAAGAATGTACAATAATTTTTTCTACAATTTCCATTTTTGATACCATGCTTTGAAGTCTTTGTTTTTTTTCCTCAGTGTCTCGAACTTTAGCCATCTGATCTTCTTCTCTTTGTCGCTGAATGTTGGCAAACTCCATGATTTTCCTGTTTTCTTCTTCCATCTCTTCCTGTTTCCTTCTCGTCCAGATAGCTTGTTCTTTTTTAAATTCTTCAATATACATCTGAGTTGCTCTCATTTTATCTAACTTCAGTTGTTTTTCCCTGCAGAAGATGGACAAAGGGTTTAAATGGTTATTTAACCTACGGCAGAGTAACATCACACAGACCGCATGCCCGTCAGACTAAGATTTAAATGCCTCTCCTTACCCACTCAGCTAGAAAACAGGTGTCTACATTGAAGAGACTCATTAATGAATCTCCCCCAAAAGGAAATCTCACGTCTAACACCTTTCTTCAGGAAGACTGCACATGTAGGTACTTACAATACTCCATTATACACGTGCTCCCTCAAAACAAAGAGCAGAAGGAACCCCAGGAGCCCAATAGCACCAGAACCTCGTAAACTTTTTTATTTACACCAAACTCTTCCCCTCACCCCACTACCAGCGTGCCCTCAGAAACAAGAACATTCTGATGTTTAAACAGCAAAATCTACACAAGTCAGGCTCTTCTTAGCAAAACGTGACCAAGGAAAATGGACATGGGCCTTAAGTCCATGAAATAAATGTACACTAATTAATTTTCCATACAGAATTATATGAATTGTTTTGTTTCAAAATGGATAATAAAAATGCGGAGTAACTAACATTTGGTCTTCCTTAAAGATCTTTCTTACGATTTCATCAATCATGAGTTTCTCTCTCAGAAACTCTTTGTAATCATCCTGCTTCTTCATCTCCTGCTCCTCAAGCTGTTTCTCCAGTGCTTGCTGATACATTATTTTCTCCTTGTTTCGCCTCAGTCCTTCAGAACTTTCTTCTTTTATTACCCGTTCGTACTCTTCCTTCATCTTTTGGGCTATTTCAGCCTCACGTTTCTGTGAGGGGGGGAAGCAATACAAGATTCCTTTTCACTTGGCAATAATATAACTTGTAATGAAGAATTACACAGCGTAAAACAGAATTATACTGCATTACAAAAATGGAAAGCTTTCCACCTCAATGTATAATTGTCATGCCTTAAGACACCTCATAAGTTTAATTCACATAAACTGTTTTTTTTTAAAAAACAGAGTCATCTGCCTGATCACCAGTATTATCCTATACATAAATGTCTGCAATTCTTTCTGAACTTACTCAGGTGTGTTTAATAATAGTAACAATGTTTGCAACAATCTGCTTCTCAGGTAAGAATTCGCCACGGTAAGCACTTACTGTGCAAAAAGTATCATAGTTGTACCTTATATAAATACTTCAAAACCGGTAGAGTAAAACCTAAATCCAGTCACACGGCTTAATTCACCACTACTGACCACAATGGCAGAGCGAGCCTTTTACTTACGGCTGGTTGTTACCAGCTAATTAGTCCTTCTTAACACAAAACATTCCAGGTAAATCCTGAGCACCCAAACCTCACACCATTTCAGATAAGGCCACTGCAAAGGAAGAGTTTTCAGCACATCCCTACAGTTCCAGCTGGCGGGCGCGCTCTGTGAAGCCAGTTACCGTTTCCTCATCCTGTGCAGCTCCTTTCTCAGCGATCTGTGCAGCTCGCTCTTTATTCACGTAAGCAGATTTTAGCTTTTTTTCTAACTCTCGAAGTTCAAGACTGGGGGAAAAAAAAAGATTAAATACGGTATTACAAGAAAGTAAGTACCTACAGGGAAAAATCAAAATTTCCGTCACCACTTAAACATAATTAAAATTATTTTTCAGGGAAAACACCATTTTCGATGAAAAGCATTACTCTAGTAAAAAGAGCAGAAAACCAAACCCTGTTTCAAACTAAGGATTGCCTACGTTTGTACAGATGCTATCCATGGCTTTGCACCCTTCACATCTAACTATATAAATGCACGCACACAGGTAAGCTTACAGACACGCATAAGAATAAAGGTAAATGTACGTATTCAGAATGAAAGTTTTGGGGGTCAAAAGAGTGTTGCTGGCAAAGTTCCCTTAAAAAAACCTTTTTATCATACCTTCACCTCGAATAGCGTTCCCTTCCAGGTGAGACGCATTTCTGCTTCTGCTACAACGCTCACAAAGCGCGCCCCGTCCCCCGCACCGCCGTCACACCTCCTTCCCCGCGCCTGCCCGTCACCCCTTCCTGACACTGCTGGCGTGCAGAGCGACCTCTCTGAGCACAGCTTTCTCCTGAGCACTTCTCTGAACCTACCTTCTCCTACGGTCTTTCCAGGTACGACCTCTGCTGTGCAAATCCAAAAAGCTAAAGACTATTTAAAAAATAAGTTACTAAAACTTCACGTCTCTTGCTTGAAACCATCTCGCAGCACCAACCTGCTGCTGCTAAGGGCCAGCCCGAAGCCGAACGCGGGACACGCCACCCAGGCAGGCGGTACACAGCGGACGGGCACGGGCCCACCGCCGCTCCCCGGCCCGGGCCGACGCGCGGTGA
>VWZZ01003963.1:499611-584055 GCA_013399095.1 Psophia crepitans | reverse complement strand
GGCCGCCTGGGCCCCGCCTCCTCCCCGGGCCGGTGCCGCGCGCTGGCGGCCGCACGGGGGCGGGGAAGTTCCCCGGCACCTGCTTCCTGGAGTCCACTGGCACGAGCCACGCTGGAGGGACCGCCACCCCTGCGGGAGGGACCGCCACCCCTGCGGGAGGGACCGTGTGCTGCTGCTGCCGGTCCGTGCTAGACGTGCCCGCAGCTGTGCGGTCACGGGCTGAGAACACGTGGCTCTAAACCCCTTCCAGATCTCTTACAAGTCTCCCAGTTACTGGAGCGCTCCCTGAAGCTTGGGCTGTTCTTTGCCCTTTTCACGGGAAAAATGTTCCCCCAACGCTTGGGTGGGAAGGGAGTAAACTGTAGGGGCCTGTGTCCTTAACTCAAAGGGGTCACCACCTTTCCCTGCTTCTTTCCGAGCGCTGTTGTTACTGCGGCGCTCTCTCCAAAGCTTCTCCAACAGCAGCCGCGGGAACAAGTCAGTGCCCGGAGCCCTGGCCCCCAACCATTCCAGGGTGCTGACTCAGAAAGAGGGAAGCTTTTAACCACACTGGCACAGCACTGACTTGCAGCGCTCAAGGTCTGGAGGTGGCAGGGGTGGGGGTAAAAGGCACAGAAGATACTTTTCTGTCCCCTCTCCTCGGCAAACAGCTGTATGACTCACTGGAAATAAGTGGGATTTTCTTTTTCTACCAAACAAACTAGCACAGTCAGGTCCCCTTACCTCACTTCTGGAGTAGCAGCAAGTAACCTTCACATGTCAAATTTCATGGTTGCTCGTGTGATGTCCTTAATTTGTAACAGCAACACACTAAAATGAGAACATAGAAGTAGACCTTGATTCAGCCCCCAGGGCATCCAACAAGGCATTCAGACAGAAAAGTGGGAGTAAAAATGCTTGAAAAAATACACATGTCCGATATCAACAAGTGAGTTCACAAAGTTCTTCTTAATTTTAAGATGTGGCTTGTATTTGCATGTCAACAGTACTTGTGAGCAGTGTGTCTGTCTCAGCAGGGGCAGAACACAGTACTAATATCCAGTAAGATCCCAAAGGGAAAAATATTTTGAGGGTTCCCGTCCTTGGTGCCTCACTGTTCTTTTATTTCCCATACGTCTCAGATTTGCTGCAGTGTGATTAAAATGCAAAGAAGAAAAAAATGCAACCAGAGAATTCTTTTATCCTTGATACCTTATGGCAGTTTGTGCTCAGAAACTCTTACATTTAATGCCCCAATAGTTTTCCCCAACATAAATTAAGCCACAGGGACAGCTCAGTAAATGGACTGTGCAGATTTCTAAAGAAAGGTAAGTAACCTTTCAGCATGTACAATCACCCCATGTAGAGACCAGATAAGAGAAAATATTCCAGAAACTCCACAGAAACACCCAACGTACCTTTGCCCTGCTCCTTTTCTTACATTGAATACTTAAAGGATGGAAAACAATCATTTCCACCAATGCAAATACAGCTGCTGCTCTCATCTCTTCTTGAGAGCTGCCCAAGAACGGTCAGCTCCTGTCCTAAAGCTTGGTTGTGTTATTTTTTTCCCCTTAGGTTTGACCAGAACTTCTTCTCTTTCAGTTTGCAACTGTTGGCCTCCCAGATTCTCACTGCGCTCCTCAGGAAAGAGCCCGGCTGTCTCCTTGGTGCCCTCCCTGTAGGTACTGGGGCTACTGTTTGGTCCCCTGGAGGCACTGACTGTCCCTCCCCATTTGGATCACCCGTAAGCTTGCTGGGGGCACAGGCACATGGCTAGCACTCCTAGCACATCCTGTTCTCCTCACCAAGGTCATCTGCACTGGCTGATCCACCTGAGGGGGAAGCATTCCCTTTTGCTACACCTCCCAGCTGTGTGACCACAGCAAGTCCCTGCTCCATGTAGGGGCCTCCCTCACACATTCTTATCTGGGAGGAAATCAAGCTTTGGGTTGCAAACGGACCTACCTTTCCCTCATGTCGAAAAGCAGACCTCCTTGATGGCACCAACTAACTTCTCAGTTAAAGACCCAAGAATGTCACGTTTGCAGAGCGGAGTTCAGTGCAGGCAGAGTGGCTCGCTGCGTCTGAGAGAACAGAAAAAAAGCATACAGCTTTACCAACCAGCTGGGTCAGGCTCCTTAAAAGTTAAATGTGTTTATATTTAAGTTTTCTTTCCATAATATAATTTTTGAAGTTTTTAGAATAACAGATAATGAAGCTCAGCAGCCCTTTGTCAGGGGTCAGGTAGCATACTAGCAATGATTCAGGTCTTGGTCTCAATATCACCACCTCCTGGTCAACTCATCACAGCCGCAGTAACTGCTAAGGAACGAAAATTTTGCTAATAAGAGAGTCAAAAAGGGAAAAAGAAAGTTCCCTTTATTTTAGCAGTTTAAATTGAAGGTGATCCAGGAGCACACAACAGAAAAGGTCATTAAATGAGAAAGGTGAAGCCATTTTGCAGGTTTACCTCTTTTCTAGGGTGTTTTACCAGATGATCATAACATGAGACAGTGATAAATGTGTTCCAGCTGAGATAAGATATGTGGTCATGCTGACTTTGCAACATTATAAGCCACTATTGGGGATAACACAGCTTCTCTGTGAGGTAATTTACCTTCTTTGGATGAAAAGATAAATGTGAATTAACAGGGAAGAGTCTGAAACATCTGAGCTGTGCTATTGATCTACTAAAGACCTAGATAAGTCACAGAGAAACTAATGCCTGCTTTGCGTGAGATTAGTGATGGATGGGATAGCAGATTTAGCAGCTAAGGGGCTATCACTGTCAAGAAAATCTTAACACTTTTTTTTTTTTAAATTATCATGCAGAGGTAGGGAAAATAGCCCCATGGCAGCAACAGGCAGAAGTGATCGTTCACTTATGACATTACGGACTGCAAACAAAAATATTACAAGGAACAAAAATACTCAGTGCTTCACATGTGTTCAACAAAAATACAGCTGTTCCTGATGAGAAAAATGTGGATTTAATAAATATTTAGCTGTATCATTGAGTTTTCAAAGAATAAAGAGAATAAACGGAGTGTCTCAGGCGAGAAAGGATGTTTGTGCAAAGGACATGAACAGAAATTAGTCTTTTTGGGGCATCATGTTCTTTGCTTTGGGGCTTCCATCTCTGCTCGGTCCTACTGGTCAAGTGTAAAAGCTGTGAGCTGTGCATCTCAAAGGTTGACATGACTAAAACCGTTAGAATGAATTTATATCCACAGCATTACATAGCATCTGTTTCTGGGGAAACTCAGTTCTTTTTCCTCAGAGTATCATTTCCTATTAATATTTATTACTGATTTATTCGAGTTTATAAAGCACCCACCTACTCTTCTGAGGAGAGACATTGTTTTTAACAACTGAATACATAAATTCCAAAGCCCACATGTTAATTCTACCCTACTGTGATTTTACACTACAATGTTTCTTACAGAGGGCATTTTTCCTGGTTAGACATGAAATAATTCTTATTCTAGTTAAAAGGGCAGGGTAACACCAAAACAGACTCCTTAGGTAGTTTGTAGAGAGTATCTTTAAAAATAAAAACTAGTGTAGTGCAACTACACTAGATTCTACTTCCATGCAGGCAGAAGGATTAGATAGCCCCTTCCAGGCTTATGGGTTGACAAAATCATTTTTCATCCCACAATCTCTTACCTCCATGCAATCCTCGTAATTCCTTTGTTTCCATATTAGCAATGCCAGAAACATAAGTTTTTCCTGAAACAAGCTGCCCAAACTCATTTGACACTGTAAAAACAAAAGTAGAGAATTAGAATGCTATTTCATCACTCATTTTCAAGTCTCTCCAGCAAGCATTCAGCCTTTCAGGATTTGTTCAGAGTCAAGACGGGAAGACTGCCTCAGGCTCTCTGTGTTTCGTATTTTCTTTGGGTGCTTCTGTTTCTCTGCAGCTTCTGTCCCATTCCTATTACTCAAACCAATACCAAGTTTGTGGCTTTCTGCATTCCTCTCTTGATCAATGTTATTTACAATGTTTAGTAGTTTGTGAGTGTCCTATATATTCTGTAGTTTCTTATTATTTCCCTACTTTAATCTGTATTGCAGTTCAATAGCTTCTTATAGGTAACCTGTAAAAGAGGCAGCCATTACATCGTCAACATCAGCCAGGTTTTGTACACCATCCAACACCCATTCAGTGAGCTGGGAAATAGGCTTTTATAGCACACACAGTCTGAGCTTTCTTGCCAGCTGGCTGCCTGGCTAGTAGATCCACCTGGGTTATGGAACAAGGCATTTCTCCTGTGCATTTGGCACAACTTTGCTAGCATTTGGTGATTAAAAAACAATTAGAAAGCCATGTCCACCACTCTCTTTTTTAATCCAACTAGCAAACACTGGGGACAATACAAGCTGCAAATTACCAGGCTTTCTGCCTCACCTGTAATAATTTTTTTTAAGCAACTGTTCTAGGCAGAGCAAATACAGTTCTGTGTAAAGAATGTAAAACCACTGCTAGAATGATGCTTCTGGTTTGTGCAGCAAGAACTTTATCCACTTAATAACGATAATCGAACTCATGTTCCCCACGAAAGAGAATGGAGATCGTAAGTTCAAACAAAAGGACTGAGTTCTTAAGAATATGAACAGTGATGATTTTTAGTTGAGAATCTAAGTGTCTACAGGTACAAAGGTTCCGTTTGTAAAAGCTTTTAAAAAAACCTGTATCTATTTAATCAGATTTTTACACATGAGCTCTGATTTAATTATTCATCAAAAATGCCCGTCAAGATAACAAGCTCCATTTGTAGCTTTTAATTTGGAAGCAGAAATATTAAATAGCAGCCTTACATTTTTCCTATCCTAGTCGTCTTGTAGGGGTTTACAGCAGGTATTTGATACCAGCCTGCAATGAGCTCATCTGTCACAGTGCCCAACTGAAGGGGGCAAAGAGAGTGTCTTGGAAGGAAACCAGCCACTGCCCCCAACCCAGCGATCATTGTTCACCACCTCAGCTGATTTGGCCCATCATTTAAGCACTTAACGTGGTCACAGGATCCTTTTCAGTATTTTGTATGCAATGCCATTAGAATCTATACCTCTGGAAGGAAGATTCATCACTTCCAAGGCTGAATGAGATATTGGGAAAAACCTGCTAAGTATTAAGCTTTACTCTCCTCCCTATAGCAGCACCCACAGAAAAGCATACACCAAGTGAAGGGGTGAGATGGCATATGCTTCCTGGACCGTGCCTACTCCTTTGGAAGCACCAAGTCCAGGAGTCAGTGTATAGTCTAACTTGAGCACAAAAGAGAGCACCAAGAAACATGCTTAGAAGAAAGCAGAACCCCTTTCATTCTTGCAAGACACCACCAAACATAATTAATTCCAGAAAGTTGAGTTTAACATTTGTGAATAATTAAAAAGCTGAGGAGCTCCAAAGGGAAGCTTAGCAAAGAGCAGAAAACTAAGAACAAAGATGCTATTTGCAAACAACAGAATATTTAACAAACTATTCCGTAACTATAATCTTAAGCTAACCAACAGAAAGGACATCTGAAGGGCAACAAGAGGAAACAAACATCAGTCCCAGAAACGGCTGAGAGCAATGTGAAAGTAATTCTGCACCCTGTGCCCATCTCCTACACTGGCACTTCATCCTGCCCGTCAGCCTTGGCAGAGCCCCGTGACGAGCCCCAGGCTTGCAAAGACTCTGCTTCCCTGCCCTACATGGGGATGTGTCTGGAGGAGTCCTGGGGCATGTTTAGTAAAATCCCTGATGTTTTATTCAAAAGCCTTTAGAGAGAAGAGCACATGGTGCTTAATGATACATTCTGCTGCTGATAGAACAGCAATTTTGCACTCCAAAAAGTTCACCAGCAAACTGGTGAACTGCCTCTGTATTGCTATGGATCAGACATAGCAAGCAGATTTCTGTGGGGTGTTCCCAGTCTGTCACCTCCCAGCAGGATTCATTTATGGGACCCTGCATGCCAGGTCTGTCAAAAGGGCACACTGCTATGGGGCACTGCATAGCTGGGGGATCACAGCACTGCCAGCACTTGTGTAGAGGCCTGGAGAGACCTTCTTGGGTGGCTGCAGCTCTGTGCCCACACTCCCTGCTTGCCACACCATGCTGCTCTGCACACTGTGGATCCTCTGCCCAAAAGTGGGGCTCACCCAGCCCCAAAAGCTGAGTTTACTCTGCTGCCCTGCAGCTGGACTCTCAATAGTCCCTTTCCTCAAAGGCTTTCACTCTGAGAGGCGCCCGGATGGCAACTCATTTGTGCAGGAACCTTTAGCGACTTTTCTGCAAAGCAGTGTCTCTCTTGCTCGCACTCAGCACTTGCTCCAGCAGCAGCAAGGGGAACCAAAGATGTACAGGGTTTCCCCTAAGCAGATGAGAAGCAGACAGCTCGTTCATCTGACCTCCCTCAAATTGCCATAATCCTATTCCCATCTCCTCTCTTCTTAAACCTGACCTTCTCGGCATCCTTGAGAAACCTGGAAGTGCCTGCAGGCCCCGAGCATGGAGCCCATGCCACGCTGCAGGCAGCTGCCTGCTCAGGGGCAGGACCAGCACAATCTTACCCAAAGGGCTTTGCTGTGCATCGGTCCCTGTGGCTGCTTCAAAAAGTGCTCATGTAAACCAGTCTCACTCTTCGTACTGAGATGATCACAGAAGCACCAGCTGATTTTGGTCTCAGAGCTACTGCAGGAAAGCAGGGCCCTTCTCTGTGTCTCTGTAGATAAGCAGATCTAATGACACTAACTACAATTTTACTTGGAAGGAGACAGGAGTATGAGAGCGCAAGTCCTCTCATTTCATTGAGAAAATTTCAGATCATCATATAGAACCGTAAAAATACAGATTATAAAAGGACTTCCACCAGTAAGCAACATTCGCTTCCCATTTCATATCTTAAAACAAGTTGCTTACTTGGAATCAGAAAACAATGTACACACACACACTGTAATAAGTAACTACAGAGTTTGGTTGTGTGTTTATGCTTTGCACAATAAGCAAATGTAGTTTTGAAATAAACAGTTGCCTTGAAATTATATTTCTACAATTTAGAAATCACACCTAATCTAATTTGCTACAGCTGGACACCACCTGCAGAGCACTGTTTAAGTACTCTGAACATTACACACTTATCTTTTAAATATTGATAATGCCATTTTTCATTTACGTGACATGAAGTCCCACAGGGAATAATTATGCTAATAAACCTTAATGATTCTTGCAAATAAATGATCAAACAAAATTGCTACTGTTGATTCATATTAATGGATGCCTTTAGGAGGAGATTTGTCAGGATGTGCCGCTGCTTGAATGCCAATTCATCTTATTTAGCAGAAGAATGTACATAGTTTGTAAAACAGATTAAGTGTTTAAAATATAATGTGTTCATGGAGTTTCTGCAGTTCATAATGTTCAAGCACTATTATCTTGCCTTATGGTAAATCTGCATTAAATGGCTTCTTTGTATACAACGTTCTTCAGTCCTTTTTCCCCTCTCCTTTTGCTCCCTGTGGCTAAAAAAACCCCTCCTTGTGAAGATCTTTAACTTAACCTTTCTGGTACTTATATAAGAATCGGTAATAATTTTGCTGTCCTTATAGACGAATATCATTGTCAAACAACCTGGCTTTCACCGCAATGAGTCTAGAAACAATTCTGTGCTTTAATAAGGGCACACCACCTGAAGCCAGTGACCTACAGAATTTTACAGGATATATTAAGATAAGCTGTTTATACTTTTCTTCTACTGCTGGATATGCTGAAAATTCCGATTCTCCATCCATCTGTAGTTTTGAAATTTTAACTGAGTTAATTTGCAAAACATTCTACATGGGCTTACCTTTCAGGTAATACATTTGAAAGCAATATCAGTGTGTGGCTTTTACTCCTGATTATAAGGCAAGAGATTTTAAAAGTGTCACAGGAGAGAAAGCAAAGGAAGTAACAGCAGAAAGAACTTCAAGATTATAAATTTAAACTTTAGTGGAGCTAGAAGAGACTAAGCACATGCTTTGTCTATTCAACAAAACACAAACACATACAAGCGCAAGGTGCTGGTGGGTCAGGGTTAGAACCAGGCAGGCAGGGGGAGCGGAAATGTGTTTTCTCTGCCTCTGCGATACTCAGTGCTCAGTGGTGAGAGTTGTACAAGCAGGCTTCACTCTTTGCTTGAACAACTCTGTTAAACTGATTGACTCCAGCAGGATAATAGCAGAATAAAGGCACAGGATGTTTTTACTGCTGAGGCAAGTAATACATTTAAATAATCAGTGATTTGCTGAAACTTCCACCCATTCAGACATTTTTTCCAGGATTTCTTTTCCTCCCTTTTTACCTCTTCCTGCTTATCCAAAAGTTCGGCTTCAAAGGAGAGCTAAATAGCCTACTATGCAAATATTTTCTTTCTCTCACAATGTAACCAGCTCCCATGAAACATGACATTGCATCAACAACAAGTTGGTATTTCAAAGAGTTGGCATGAATGGATTTCACTACTGACTGGATAATACAATCATGAAATCCAGCTGAATCATGGCACTAATTCACTCCATGCACAAGGAAACCAATAACTGCAGCACAGAGGTGAAGGTCTCTAATAACGCTCTAGAATGAACCGGTGGTTCGAATTATTTCTTCAAAGAGGCACATTCCTCAGAAGCCTGTCAGGTAAGGCTTTTCCTTTGCAAACTGGGGGTTCATCTTGCAGACCCTGAAAGCAGTGGAAGTTCCAAACACTGAAGGGCTGCAAGATTCAGATTGATTTTCTTAGTCTGAGGACCGATGATCCTCAGATTTCTCAATTCCACTTTAAACACTGCTACAGAAGTCTGTCTTCTGCAATTCAGAGCACCAGTCCTGCATATGACAGCAATGTTTGCCAGTCCTGAACTTCTGTTAACTTACAGCTTCATTCTGTTCATCCCTTGCACATCGTTTCTTTAAAAGCTCTACAAAAACTAGCGGCGGAACATTTTCAGATATATGATCACCTTTAGTATGTGACAACAGCAAAGAGACTTTGAGCAATTAGTAGGATTGGACACAGACCTGAGGATTAAGCGTGCCTGAATTCTGGCTTTGTCTGTAACTTGCTGCATAGCATTCAGAAAACTGTTTTATCTTCCTGTGTTCTTGGATGCCTGCAACAATGCTTGTCATACTTACACAGCAGGAGCATCGTACAGATCAGTATTTTTATACCTGTACTGCATCTGAATGCCTACACCACTACCTATCAAACTCTATCAGGGGGCTATTAGGACTCTCACTTCCCCAGATGCATGACTGCCATTGTCATCGGCCTCTCCGCTCATTGCAAACTGCGAAGCAGTACTGGTCTCGTGCTCTGACTGATATAAGTTTTGTAGGAATAGGCGATGGCCTGTTTTCCCCAGGAAGTCCTTAGGGCAGTTGGGACTCTCAGGGACACCCAGAGCAAAGGGAAACAGCGTGCTCCCAGCCACAAAGTGCTGTGCTGCAAGTCAGGAGCTTTAGTCCTGTCTCTGCCCCAGTTTTTCTAACAAAAAAATGGGAGTCAGCCATGTACACTTCAGTGTACAAAACTTACAACTCTTGCATATGTGGGTATATAACTGCACACAACTGAAGGTCCAGTGTTGACTTCTAACACTGAGGTAGTGCTAACGTGACATGGTGAGGAACAGCAGGGAACTGTGAGTAAAAAGCTTTGTTGTGACTTGAAGTCAAAGGCATTTTGCCATTGGCTTAAACAGAGTTGTGATCTCACTCCTTGTTTGATCCATGTCACTTATTGCATAAAAAAAAATGAAAAACTAACTCCCCCCCTCTCAATATTACTTTTTGCTTTAGCTTACAAATAACCATTTCCTGTCCCCATATCTATTCAGACACATACTACAGAGATACTAAAATGAGCTGCTTAACCTACAGTTTTATTTTCAGAGGGATTATCTCTACCCTCTTTCTTATCTCTGTTACCTGTTTGGCATTTTCTTACCATCCCACAGGTGCTTGCTCTCCCAAGTGCGCTTTTGGGCACTCCTAGTTCCTAGTCTCAATTTTTCTCTTGTCGTGAAGCATTTTTCAGGCCTTGCCTCACTTCATTTACATGTGAAGACTATTACTCCTCTTCCTCTCTGCAGGGTGACTTCTCTATTGGTGGGTTTGGAATGACATCTCTCATTAGACTTCTCCAGGATCCAGGAGATCCTGGTCTCCAGGTCTGTTGGGACCTGACAGGCAGAATAAGCAAGAAGTGTGAATAACAGTGTCTATGTTAAATGAGACCTTCTCATTGCCCCTCCAACATAGAAGGTCCTCTCTGCTTGGTTTTGTTTGGCCACAGGTGCTTGATCTGAGATAATTTTTTCAATGATTACTTATAGCCTCAAAAAAAACACTTGATGTCTAGCAGTAAATTGCCTGAATCAGTCTGTCTCTTGTGTGTTATCATTTCTACCAGATTTTTTTCACCACCTTAGAATTGTGTTAAAACTTTCTCTCTAGCAGCTGCACCAGGAAAGCAGTTACTCCTGAACTCTCATCGCTTCCAAGTTGTTTTAAAATGTGGTGGTGAGTTGAATCCTTCTGCTCCCTGAGTGACCTCCCATGATGTCTAGGTGCTTGTTATTTATTTGAAACGCAGTCATTTCTTATTCTCACACCATCTGACCACACATGTCTGCTTTTATATACTGTAGAAGTTCTGAGTTAAGATACTCAATGCTTAACAGTTACTTCATGTAGTTTAATTAAAATTTATATATAATTTATTTACATTTAGATAATGAATATACACTTACACTTTGTTTTTATGCACATAAACTGAGATTCCAAATGGATGTAACTATCCCTTTGCTAGGAATTCACACACATTCCTTAACGCCTATACAGTGGACTGATTCTATTTTAATACTGCCCATTTTTATCGCGTGTCTCCTAGATAATTCATGTTTATTGATTACTACTTAGAAGTACCGCTGCATTTTGACACCAGACTCTTCACTGACAGCTGCATAAAACAAAGTTACTGTTATCTAAACCGCAATACTCACTTTCTAAATATTTTCCTCTTTTAAACACTGACTTGAAATGAACAATTAATTCTTACCTACTTGTTATGTAGTGTGCCAGTTTCCTGAAGGAATACAAATTTTCATTTTCTATCTAGTGGGAGGAAGAGGGCAAACCCCTTCTTACAAATTTCAATATTTGAAAAACTGATTGTGTTTGCCTTCCAGGCAGCTTCTCAGCAAATACCCATCTTGCTTCGCTCCCAGGCTGGATTATCGAGGGATGGGAAAGCATCCTGTTACTCTGCACACAGCCTGGGCTGAGAATGGCATCAGACCTAAGGTGTAGAAGGGAGTCCTCCTGCACAAGTCCTCCTCTGGACACCTTGAGCCTGAGGACCCAAGCTTGAGTCCTTGTAGCAGCTTGTCCCCAGCTGAAAGCAAGAGAACAAACAAACAACAATACTCCAAACGTGCTTTCAAAGAAGGACTTGGTAGTTGAGACTATAAAGTAAGATGTATTAAATGATATATAATCTTAAATACCAACAGATGTAGAAGATTCACTTTCCATGTCCTCAACTGCATCAGACAGAGAATTTGTCTCTTTCATGAAGAGGCAGCAAAAAAAAAAAATTGAGATTTTTTTCATCCCAAAATATATGAAGCCCTCCCTAAACACGAATTTTCTGGCCAGTCTTAGATGACTGTTAGGGTTATATAGAGTCCACTAAGTTGCATTTTATCTCAGATTTGAAAAGTTTAAATTAAACTCATCTGAGTAAAATCAGAAAAAAAATCCTAAGACCTTTGTTGACATTGATTTTCTAACTAATATTGGTAAAAATTCATAATTCAGCAATAAAATAGGCAGAGTTTACAAGCAAATGATACAATAATAATGCTAAACATGAGCTTACTCATGTCATAGTGTAAAGGCAAAGCCCTTGTAATGAACTCAGAATGAGGTATGGTAGAATGGAAAAAAAAAAAAAGACAAGAGTAACAGTATCAGCACACAATAAATATCAAACCACACGTTTTTGTCATCTCTGCCTACATCCCAAATGTTTACTGTGAGTTCTTTTTGTATGCTATGTAGATTTCATTAAAGTTTTGAACCTTTTCCAGTTAGTAATCTTCTAAGTATAAGTAGATGCTATAATTAAGATGCTTAAACATAAAGCCATGAAATAACATGACATTCATGACATGCATCCAAGCTTTTCTGAAGGTCTTTTTCAGGTACTATTTTTATTGTTGATATCCTGGAAACAGTGATATTTTTTAAATAGGTCAAGTAAGTTTTAACCCTAATAAATTAAAGAATTAACATATTTATAGCATGCCATAATGTTGTTCAGGTAGAGGAGCTGACTCTCACAGCCTCTTCAGGACTGACAGAGGAAAGGAAGGGGTACCTCTGGGCCCCTGAGCACTGCAGGAAGGTTAAGTACCATTCTCATAGGAGTCACATGCAGCAGTCACATTTTTGCTGTGCTTCACCCAGGGAGTGAAAGCCAGAAAGCCACACTGCACAAACACTGATTTACCAAGGGACAGAAAGGGAAAAGGAGTTTTTGCACCTGTTTGCATCAGACAGCATGCAGCCCTGGGAAAGGATCTCATCCCAGGGAGGGCTACTTCCATTGATACAAACCAGAACTTGAACTAGCGCATTCACAGGATAACGACATTTCTAGATACCACGCTCACAACTACAATTGTGCATGATGACCTGGTTACTTCGCAACAACCTGTTTTTCTAACAATAACATACCACGCCTTTACAGGCACTTGTCATTCACAGCTCTGAAAGCAGAGGGCTGCACTGATTATAGCTGTCTGAATTCAGTCCTGCTTAAGTCTGCCTGAAGATGACCAAAGTGAGTATTTCCCTACGTGGTGGGGTTTTTTTGTTATTTTGTGTTTTTTTTTAAAGATGACTTTTGAAGTACAGTCTTAGAAGACACTAAAATACACTATAAGCCTTAGTACATTTTACGAGTTTGTAATACTCTGCTCTTCCTTTAACTTCAGAATACCAGAAGTGCCTTGTTTCCCTGGACAAGTTTCTGTACCATTTCTGGAACTTCAGCCTCACATTCATGAAACCATCAAGGCTACTGAATATTTATCAGATTTTGGACTTTTTTTTTCCTGTGAAAGACTTGCATTTAAATAAATAGCAACAAAAGAAAGAGCTGAAAAGAGTCTTCCAGAACTCCCTTTCCCCCATGTTACCTCTTTCAACATCTGTACCATCATTGTAGTCATTGTCTAACAAATCTTCCCAGGCAGACAGAGAATATATTACTGCTGCAAAACCCAAGATGCAGTTTAGGATCAATAACTGCATGCAATTACATGACTTTAACAGATGCATATTGTTATGATACTTGTAGCTTTTTATTACTAGTAATGTTGAATTTGTGTTTATCACTTTTTGTTATTTTATTTGATTTCTTTTCCTGGAAGATGCTCTACCAGAAAATGTGAATTTACCTTCCTTTAATTAATTTAAAATTAGCTTCTCTCAGCATAATCTTTTTCTATCCTCTCCCTGGGCAATAGCCACTCTCCACACAAGAGTGTCTTCTGGCTCATTTCAGTACAAATGCCACCAATGAGGACCTGCCACCCTAGTTGGTGCCAAAAGAACTGAGATGTTTTCTGCTGGACTGGCTCCAACAGGGGTGAAAAATCACAGCTTTTCCATGCTAGTTCCTGCAAGCAACAAAAAAGCACCACCAAGATCTCATCTGCCCACTCTTTGCATATGCTTTACCTTTACAACAGGCACCCCTGCAACACCTTAAACGTTCACAGAGTGGTGAATATGCTCAAGACCAGAGAAATGGAGACTTTAGCTACTAAAGGAAATGGCTGCTCAGGGCACAAATAGTTGTGGGGAAAGTCTCAATCAGTTTTCCATTCATCCCCACACAGCAGAGACAGAGAAGATGGAAATACACTGAAGGAAAAAAAAAACAAAATAAATTAAAAAAACAAGCAGCAACAACCTCAAGAGTTCAAAGCTCCTTCTGAGGGTCTGCAGGAGAACAGAATCAACCTTTGTTAAATGTTCACTAATTCAGAAACAACTGAGCTCGTCCTTCTCTCCTAAGCACTTCCCAAACTCCATGAAGAAACAAACAGAACCAACCCAAGCTCCTCTCTCTCCTCCCCATGTCATGCCTGAGGAAACCTGTGCCAGGTAAAGGGCAGCATCAGATGATGAACCAGAGGCCTTTGGGTGCGTGAAACCTCATACTAAGTCACACTTGTACAAAACAGACGGTTTCAAGGGCAGGTTTTCCATTTGTAAGGGATTTTTTGGCCTTGCCGTTACCATGACTGTTTAGAGGGTCAAGGACAGTGCAGCAATGATTTGCAATGACACAGCCAGGGGGGTGGGGTGTCTGTAAGAACAAGAAATTAATTCCCTTTGCTGGAGGTTTGCTGGTCCCACTAACACAGCTGCAGCTGCTAAACTGCATTGCAAGAATATTAAATGCTTTTTTAGTACTGCTCTTCTACGCTAGCAATTGCAGTAGTTACAGAAAGGTATTACAAAACCTCCACAGAGAAAGGCTGCATCTACTCAGTTCCCAGTGCGCACCATAAGAGAGTTCAGCAACTTCCAGACCATCACATTGGGTCCATTCTGGTGGCAAGTGCTAATACCAAGAGTTTTCCCTTTACACATTTACTACAATTAATCTGCACCTTTCTAAATTCAGAGTAATTTTCTGTCCTAAGGAAAAAGCGTCTCCTCATTCTAAATCCGCTTTAATGATGACACCTACCCCATTCCACTGAGACCATTCAGAGGGAAGAGACTCTAATCTATTTAGCTTCACAGAGGGTTTCTCTCTGACACGTGCTCTCCTAATAGACCATTTATCAGGATGAAGGGTGCTCCCCAGAGAACGCAGACAGCAGGACAGGCCTAGCCTGAATGACAGTCTGTCCAGCAGAGATTGACTTTAATGAAGCACAAAATAAACAGGAAGATTAAGAGAGTGCAAAAATCAGTGACAAGTTTTGAGTTCACCTGGGCAGCTTACTGTGCAGCACAGATCTGTCATTAAGTGTTATGTATCTGTTAGGTTGCTAAGGATCACCTATAACACACAGGATCCCGCACATATTATAAGAGAAAGCTTTCCCCTTGATTCTCACCCTTGAGAAAGGGTACCTGCTTTAAAACCAGAAACACTCACAGGTTGTTGGTGGATGGGACACTGGTAGTTGTCTCACTCAACTCCCTGCTCAGAGCTGGGCCAATTTACAGCATGCTACTCTGGGTTTCAGGCCTCTGGGATTTTCCAAGTAATTCCTTTTCAGATGACAACCTTTTGTAGATACTCATCATGCGGCTTCTTCCTCTGCAACAGAAATCTGGTGACAGTGTGGATATACAGTATCTTAGCAAAGTTCAGACTGTAGCATCTCCACTTCAGTCTGAGGTCCTGTTACTGCCAATGGATAGAAGCAGGTGTGTCTGCCAGTTATAAACTTCTACCTCAGGGTGAGATGATGTCAGCATCTCTTCCCACTACCTGTTAATGGAGAAAGACAAAATCAGAGACATCTTCGGACAATGACTTTCACCCACAAACATCAGGCACGCAGGCCTGAGGTGTAGCCAAGTCTCATTCTTCATTCTGACAAGCGTGACTTACTCCAGACATCTCTCCAGCATCTTTCAGACTTTTATGTTTTGCTGGACTCCGATAGCAATTGATAAATGGAGGCTGAGACTAGGAATGGAGAGAAGTTTTTCCACCCAGTGATAATGAGCTACAAATGCAGAAAGGAACCTTACTACTACAACACTTCACAGCTAGAAAAGCCTGATTACAGTGTAGGCATCTACTACCAGCAAGTAAGACTCATGTTAAATATTCTTGTCTCTGGATGATCTGCTGAATTTAAATACGCCACTTTGGTACAGCAAAGACACCAATGATTATTCTTTCTGCAGATGCTAGTATTGAAGAGAACACAGAATATTGGCAGGATACTTTCATCCCTCAAAAAAAGATTTGGGAGTTTAAGCTCTCGTTCTAAGCTTCTAAGTCAATGTTAACTACTTTCAAACAGTTTTGTTCATGCGGGTCAGACAAACTCTTTATCAAAAGAAGGAGCAGAAGTTTCCAAACAGAAAACAAGTACAACACACGCTTCTTGCTGCATAATCATAGAACCATAGCATCATAGAATGGTTAGGGTTGGAGGGGACCAAGCCTCATCCAATCTGGCCTTGAACACTGCCAGGGGTGTGGCCTCCACAGCTTCTCTGGGCACCCTGTGCCAGTGCCTCACCACCCTCACAGGAAACAATTTCTTTCTAATATCTAATCTAAATCTCCCCTCTTTCAGTTTAAACCCATTACCCCTTGTCCTATCACTCGCTGTCCTTGTAAACAGTCCCCCTCTGTCTTTCCTGTAGCCCCTTTAGGTACTGGAAGGCTGCAATTAGATCTCCCTGGAGCCTTCTCTAGGCTGAACAAGCCCAGGTCCCTCAGCCTGTCCTCATAGCAGAGGTGTTCCAGCCCTCTGATCAGCTTTGTGGCCCTCCTCTGGACTCACTCCAGCAGCTCCATGTCTTTCCAGTACTGGGGACCTCAGAGCTGGATGCAGTACTCCAGGTGGGATCTCATGAGAGTGGAGTAGACGGAGAGAATCACCTCCCTTGCCCTGTTGGCCACACTGTTTTTGATGCAGCCCAGGACATGGTTGGCTTTCTGGGCTGCCAGTGCACACTTCTGGCTCATGTTGAGCTTTTCATCAGTCATCACCGTCAAGTCCTCTTTAGGGCCGCTTTCAATCCATTCTCCACCCAGCCCATATAATGAAAACTTGTAGTTTTTGACACAGAGCGGCTACATGAAATCAGCTTTTAAGATGCTGTTCTAGAGTTCACATTGGCTAGTTTATTTCCCTGTAAAATTTCTGCACTAGTACTCACATATGACATCCAACCCAACAGATAATAGCTGTTCCACTGTACAGACTTTTTTGTTTTTCTTTTTTCTTTAAAGCAGCATACAAAAAGTATTTCTGTTATATGTGAAACAAGCAATACAAAAAGTGTTGGTTTAGGATCCAAGTCTGCCCATGTTGCGATTACACACTGTCAACAGATGATGGCACCAACATTCAGTCTGTAAGCAAACACTACTAGGTAACCGACCAGATTGCTTGGACAAATACATTAAAACAAATGTACTGAAACATAGCTAATTTAGACTGTATAATATAGAGGTAAACTAAGTAAAGGCTGGAATGCACCTTTTAAAATAAACTATCACTTTTGCCCTGCTCCCTCTTCCCCTGTGTCTCAGACTTCAATCCCTAACCAGTACACAAAGCCTTTCAAACTGTGCACAACAAAATGAGACACTGAGAGTCTTACTTCTGAGGCATACGTAGATAGATATTCATGTTACTGGAGTCATCATACTTAGAGCCTTTGATAACCTTCTGCTATGCAGAGCAGTAAGCATTTCCTTAAAAGCACAGGCTAACTATAGGATCAGATAGACAATCAAGAATATGAAGCTCAAGCATGTATCAGGAGTAGGCAAGCTGTATTTCCAAATCCATAAGGCTGTTAAAAGTCACAAATGCACTACCCACCCCTCCACAGATATTTTCATGAGTTTCTTACTTCAGTTTTTTGTTAATTGCTCTGGTTTAAATACCATCAGTTTTGGCTAGCACTTGAAAAACCATCTGGTATATAAATATTCATCAATTAATTTATGAGAAATATAGTCTCCTTTCACTGCTTCTTAGGTAAACACCGTGTACAGATTTAAAATAGCAGAAGCAGTATATATGATTTAAGATTTGGCAGCCTGATGGGTAATAGTATTGTTCTAATGAAGACTATACCTTAAAGCAGGAAGGAGGAACGTATTAAATAATTCAACAAAAAGTACAACAAATGAATACTTAGGAGGTTAACAATTTACTGTTCTTTAGTCCTTGCAATGGTTTAATGGAAGCTATGTTGCTTAATCTATGAAAAGTGTTTTCTATTTGCCATATGTGAACAGAATCATAATTAAAACTGTAATTTATTATTGTAATGAGCCTCAAAAATAGTATGCCCCAGCACAACGTTCTGGAACCAATGGTCAGGTCAGCATTTTGGTCATGGTATTATGCTCTGAAATACCTTGAGCCAGACAAATTTCTTGAAAGGTCAAAACCCAACAACTACACTAGTTAGAATTGTAATTAGTAGGTTGAATCCTATGGTCCAGAATAACGCTGAACAATTTTTACAGGGTAGAATGCACTAATATTTCACAAAGTTATTTTAAAATTACTCCAAATGAGAACTATAGAATATAAAGAGGAAAACATTTTTGACACCTAAGACATTCATACCCTGCTATTGCCAAAATGACTGCATTGAAATCTGAAGGCTTAAAACTGCATCTTCAGTGCTCAGAGATCATTGTGAAAGCAATTTCTGTAAGCTGTCCATTTATTCTTTCTAGCTCATTCATTTACGGATAGGACTGTCGCTTTTTGACAGACAGTAATGAAGGTATTAGTAGCAGGTTTACCCTGCTTTGTACATTTTATATACCTTTCCTCATTAAAGAATATTTTGACACATTATAACAAGACAACATTATTCTTTATGCTTGATGCACAGGTAACATCTTAATACTAGTATGTGTCTGTTAAAAAAGAGCAAAGATTTTTATTATTAGAAACTGTACACTCTCATACACTAAGGTATGACAGGAAAGGGCTTTGTATGAGACATCAGAATCTTCATATTCAACTATGCAAATATGACTGCATTTTACACCATCAAAAATAAAAACAAGATAAAAAACATACCTTCATTCTTCATACAAAGTATGCTGTAGGATTTTTTTTTTCCCCAGTAATACTGAAGTTATCTGTACTGTTCCAAAATAAATCTTCTATCTGATTGATTATTCTCCCTGTGTATTTTGAGTATTAGACCTTGGTTACTTGCTTGGGAAAGGTCTTGTAAATGAAGACACTGGCGTGGAAATTAAGGAAATACTTTGTTTCTAGCTCTACTAAAAGTACTATATATGCTCTCCTTAATCTGATTTTCATTGAGGGCTAATTTTAGAAAGTTGCTTATTCTCCATATTTCTGACTTAGATCCATTAAAATCCTTCCTTTCTCCAACCTCCCACTACAAATTTTTTCACGATTTTTTTGTTGACTAGGTAACAAAAAAAATATTGCACCATATATACCAAAACTATAGATCTGGGTTGGGCTTCTGCACGCAGCTGTAGAAGTGAAAATTGAAAATAAGGTTGGAGTTAAAAGGCCAAAGCTGTACAGTTAAAAAAGCAGCATATTATTTCTAGTTCCTCAAGTAGCTAAAATCAAAAGCCAGGGTAGAGTAGAATTGATTTTATTCAAATTAAGTATTTTACATCTTCTCTGTGCATTACTGGTTTTCCTCACATGAGCACTGGACCAATTACTAAATTACTGAAGTCTAATCCCCACCCTTGTCAACGGCTATGAGGACCACAGCTTCATCTAAGTGCATATCTATCACTTTATCCCGAAAACCCACCCTTGACTGATGAGAGAACAACCTGTCAACCTCATATCCAGAGTCATCATGCCAGAAGGCCTTTCTTTTTGCTAAGTGGGCAACACCGCTGGTATGGGAAGAGTCCAGAGGTAGATAACACCGACATCTAGGTTAAGTTATTCTTTTGCTCCCTGCTCACTGAGCAAGGGAATCAAATAAGATACATAAAAGCCTGACTTCCTACTAGAATTTAATTTGACCAGCAATGCAGCATGCATCTTCTGCAGATTAGATTCTTAATGACAACATCTCAGCTAATCTCAACTTTTAATTGGTGTGCTAGATCTGTGATTATCCCTATTGGGATCACAGTACAGTGAAGACTCGTCAACAAGACTTCAAATGGGCCAAGTGACACGTGGCTATGTAGTTGTGGCAGTGGAAAACTTGGTGTGGCTTAACAGCTTTGTCTCAGACTGTTCAGTCACCCTCCCTCAGCTTTACCAACCACTGTACCCAAGCTGATTCCAAGCTATGTTTGAGTTACCTCAAGTGCACATACAAGGCTGGCATCCTGAATTGCCTGCACTGTGGATGAACCAAGGCAGACAAGTCGGATTCAATAGGACTCTCATTTAGACACGAGGTTAAAACATCCGTTATTAACATCCCATTAATACATCATTTGCAGAACAAAGGCCCTGGAAACGAATAATCCCTGAGGCAATACAATACCTACCCAAAATCTGGCTAACCTTTCCCTCGAAAAAAAAAAAGCAAAGTCGTGATTCCAGCTAATGTAAATCAGAAGAGATGGACTGGAGGGGTGGGGAGGGAAGCCTGTGACTGGCAGTAAAACAACGGAAGTGGAATGAGTTCCTCCACCCCTAGAACATCGCTAAATGATGAGGGAATAGAGAAAATGGAAATCTCCAGAGGAGCTTCAAAAGGCCATATCTTACTGGCCACATAATAAAAATTTTCTTTTGTTTTAAAGAAAGGCATGAGGATTATAATGCTGTATTTATCTTTGGCTAGCTTTATATTAAAAATCAAAATCCCATGCTCTGTTCTTCTGGGACAAATACATGTTTGTGTATATATATACGTGTATGTGTGTGTGAGTATCTGTGCATTTTAGTAATTTATTTAAAAGTTACTACAGTGGTGTGATGAGAAATGCACATTACATTTAAATGAGCAGAGGGAATAACAAAGAAAACAGATGAACCCCATTACAGGTGTCTGTGAGGAAGAGAACACAGATGTGAAGCTCCAGTTTGAGAATTTTAACAGCTGTCAACTTTAAAATACCCCGATGGGACTCAGAAGAGTAAAGCCTTTAACAAGTCTTGCAGGTTACTGATGTTTGGCCTGTGCATCCACAGACAGCTGAGATTAAGGGAAGAGCATTTAAACTCCACCAATGTGTTTAGGATAAATCTGTGTTCCAGGGAATGTCATCTTCATCACGCAGAATTAATTTTTGTCTTTTCCTAAGAGAAATATAGTAAATGTATATTTTTAACCTTCTGAATATTCAGACCAATATATGCAACCAGAGGCCTGAAAGTACTGTCTCACTCATACACGAGGCACAGGCAAGATTTAAATTGTAAGTTATTTGAAGAAGCTATATGAACTGTCAGGTTGCGCTTCACTTGCTTTTAGTTACAGCACTAGAAGGGCGAGCTAGGTTCAATAATAGAGTATACAGAGATCAACTTAATTTCTGTTAATTACAAAAAAAAAAATTGAGACCCTCCTTAAGAAACAGGTATTTGCTTTGTTCATAGAAATTCTCCCCACTACTATGAAAGCAGCAGTCTTTTCACTATGATTATTAGAACCAAAACTATGATATCTGCAGTCGGATGGGTTCAAAGTCAAGAATAATAGTTAAATACCTCTTACCTCAGTAACCTGTCTTCTAAATCCAGTCTTCTACCTTTGAAAAAAACACACAACTTCGGTTCAATCAAGTTATAAAATTAAGCAAAACATTGTGCATAAAAAGCTTACAAAACACCAGCCATATATACATACATTATTCACCATAGCTGTTTCCTATATTACAGGGACATTCTAAGAATTGCATAGTGCAATACATAGATGCCTTTTGATTGCCCTAAGAGCTTGGTTATTATATATTTGTGTTCACATAACTAGCCTTAATTCAAAGCTTAGCGTGAGCATGGACTTTCTTGCCCTCCCTAACATGAAGGGCAGGGTTGACAAAAGAATCACAAAATGTATACCTAGCCATCACTGCCTATATGAAGATATCAAAACTAATAGAAACCCCGTAGGCACAGCAGCCTACCACAGCCTTGTCTACCATCTATATTCATTTTTACTCTTCAACAGATCATCACCCCAGGACAACAAAAATGAACAGTTCTACTGCTACCCACCGTATCCAGTGTCCTCTCAGTACCACCTTTCCAACTACTATCGCACAGAGATAGTCAAATACTGGAAAAATAAAAAAAACAGAGGATATTAAAAATCAAAGCAGCAAAAGAAGCAAAAAAGATGCAGCTTATTTAGCATGTTCTCTACAAACAGCAGTAAAGCACAAACCCAGTGATGGGCAGAGATACTTACCCAGTGGTCTATAAACACCAGTTACCTGGATTACCTAGGTCAAATTGGAAGACATTAAGGCTTATGGATGAGCACATAATCAACAAAACAACCCTCCTCTGTTTTCAACTTACTTGTGCAAGACAAGGAGGACATAAGAATCCATCAGGATTCTAAAAATTACTATGAGATATTTAGCACAACCCAGACCTCATTGTAGAGAAGATTAATGATACTTAAAAATCAGAATACACAAATACGCAAAGTAATAGTTCAGCTTACTTTATGCAAGACCCTTTCAGTCTGAACATATGTAGCACTACTAGAAACTCTTCATAAAAGTCAAATTTATTATATCTCACCACAAATAAAGAACAAGTTGCTGGCAGGGATACATCGCTTCTTTCAAAGGATTGCAGTATAAATGGAATCACTATAACTTGTTTTCTTAAATCAGATACTAGCTCTTGATCTGCATAAACGATTATTTTGAGAGGGAAACATGTTATCTTATCTTCACAGAAGAGCTCTTTAAAGTCCCAGAATTTTGGACAAATAACTATGCGGCTTTCTGCAATATGCAGCACTATGCTCGACATTCAAAAAGAAAATAAATGTTACAGGATCCAAACTACGCTGGGATTTGGCTTTCAAGATTCAGAGACACTTGGACTTTAATGCTTGTACTTCAGTATTTGAATCTTTACTTCAGTATGATTCCCAAAACTTCTGCAAATAATGGACAGTTCAGACTGAGTTTCCATCTACTCTGGTAAGAATTAGTTAGAAAATTTTCTTGCTAGTCAGCTGGTAAAAAAAGATTTTGATATTCTGCTCTTCTCCCATACATTGATCTATCCAGGTAATTTTAAATTGGTAAAGTAAGTAATTACAGGTTCTTAGAAGACATAATGCTTATTTATAGTTTTGAAAACTATTAGAATACCAACTTAAAAACAAGATGAGCTCCTTCTGTGCTTACTTATCCTTAAAAGAAAAATTAATCATTTTGAAACAGAATATGTTACTGTGTGTGTGAAAGCAGGAAAGAGCAGTTTTAGCTTTCCATGCCAAAGGTGGGAAACTACTTCACTTGTAAAGTCAACTCTGTTAATCAAATGCAAGGCCATTTTCAATCACTTGTAATACAGGGGATCTCCAAAACACACATCCAGAAACAGGTTAAGAAACTGAGTATTTACATCACACATATGAAGGGTCATTTGGACATGCGAAAAATCTCGTATTTAAATCCAGAAATATCAGTATTGTAAAACTGTATTGAAATTCAGCACGCTTAAAAACGTAACAGAGGTTTGGTAAAATAACATGTTCTTCCAATTGTCAAATCAACTAAGTAAGCAAGAAAGATTGGGTCGAAGAGACACTCTTTTCCTAGAGACTACCTCCTTTTGCAATGAAATCTAAAATATGGCTAAAACCAGTTTTTTAGCTAACTACAACCTAACACAATAGACTTTGGCTGAGCCTGCAGACAATCCAAAACCATATCTCCAAGGATTATTAACCCTTTGCTAGTGAACTCAACCTTTAAATTAATTTATTGCAAACTGAGGAAAACAGAAAAAGCAGCTGAAGATCTAAGGTGAATAGAGCACTGCTCTGGTTTCTTAAATGAGTCAAACCTTTGTAATGGTTGGAGCACAGGGAGCATGCTACTCATCTCAAAGCTGCCTGAAGGTTATGTGAAAACTGGCTACATCTTGCAGCACTAACTCATCAACCACCATGGGGAAATCTGCTTCAGTACCGACTGCAGGGTATGGTTTGCAGTATGTACTTTTCAGAATGTTGCTAGAGAAATGAGGCAGTTATGAGCATACTTGAAAGAGAAAGGACCTGACTATAATTAGGGAATAAGTGTGCATTAGAGGCTTTTAAAACTTAATTTGGATATCAAATTACACCTCAGTTCTCTTTCCTTAACAATGAGCAACAAAAAAGCTTCTGACCTAAAATAAGCTGCTTTAAAACTGTGTACAGTAGTTATTCCTCAGCCTTTATATTGTACTATCACCCTGAAAACACCACGCAATGAGTTCTTGTACTTGTCCTACAAATATATGAAACAATCCCTGCCACAAAGTGTTTGCAGTTTATATGGTATGAAGTCTAATTATAGTGAATGTAAACCAGAAACCTTCTTACAAGTAGGCAAAATTCTTAAAAAATCAAGATAATTACAACCCTAGCTCATCCTGATTTGTGACACTATTTTTAGAACAGTATAGGCTGATGTACTCAGAGCTTTTTTTATATTTGCATTAAGTCCTCTGTGATTCCTCCTCTGAAATGTGTGCATATGCTGAGTCCATGTGAGATGCTACCACTGGCGTTTGTCATAAGAATTAAATCCCTCTCAAGCTTGTTTACAGCTCAGCACTTGTCATACTGCTCCCCTGAGCTTCACGGCTGGTTGGTTTTTTTCTTTGGCTCTGTGAAAAATTTAATTTCTTTTTTGTTTATGTGTGTACTTACACTTGCAGGTGCAGAAAAGAAAAAATTGCTGTACCCAGATGTTTTGAAGCTGCAGTAGCATACATACAACTGAAATTAAGGAGAAAAACTGTAGCAGATAAAACCAATTTTCTCATACAGTATTCTATAGCATGTTTAATAAACCTATCATGTTTCATTGACAAGACGACTCTTGAATTCAATTTTAAGACAACCAGAATATTTTACAGTTGCTGTCTCTGCTCTTTTGCAAAGAGCTTTTTAAAGCCTGAAGTTGGTCCAATTACTCCTATTTTCATTTTTGTTAATATTTTCTTGTAGCACTTACAGACTCAATCATCAATACACCTACTGCATACCAAGCTGTCTTAGTTCATTACTGAATTAGCTGAGCCTCAGAGAGTTTTATCCAGATTTTCACCTACACTTTGAAAAAATATATTGTATCATTAAAAAAATTACCCTCTTGCTTCTGTACTAATAGGAGAAATCATTGGATTGCCTGTAGAGACTCTAGTTCCAGTATCTCAAATCACATCCACTTAAGCATATCTCCATTTTACAACTGCAGCTGGTTAACCTTGCAATCCATTTAACCCACCACAAAAGGGTGCAAAGATTAATGAGCTATGATTTCATAGGCAACTACTGTAGCTATCCATTCATACACACAGTAACGGCTTGTCTGCTTCACCCTAACAGCACATGCAGACACAGCCTTTCCACCACCAGTGGAAGGGCTGTTAATTTCTTTGTTCAAGCCCAGCACATGCACTGAGAACCTCCCCTTAGATATACATGTTCCTAGTCAATGAAATTCATTCGCACAACTATGTGCGGAACAAAACTATTCTTTTGTTGACTTTCTTGGATCAAATTTTACCTTTTAACTTTTCCAGTCATGCACAGTCTGTAACACAGAACTTGCTGATGATGGGAATAGTAAAAATACAAGCATCTGAGGCAGAACCCACTGGAATTCTAAAGGATGCTCTTGTAAAACCTAAACAGATGAATCTGCTTTTCTTTTAGCTTTTTTCAGCTTCAGTAACTTCCTCTAGAGCTTCCACTGGGCACTATGTGGAAAAGCCTGAGCAGTGGCTCTGTGACATGACCTCCACAATCAGTGTTCTGCCTGCTGTCACAGTGAGGATGACAATTTTTTTCTTAAAATATTTATATCTCTGTTGGTTTTTCTCTGGATTTTCAGTTATCACCAAAATAAAAAAAATTAAAACAACAAAAAACCCAGAAAACAAAACAAACCATTATTCTTGTTCGTGATCTTAGAACTGATCTGGCACAGTATTCAGAAGTTTAGATTATTAGAGAAGCACCATAAAAATGGTGAACATTAGATCTATAAATACACAGAACTTTCTTCTTTCTAAACACTTCTGTATCTCAGCATTACTAACTTTACTACACACAACTGAAATATTGTTGTCAAACTGATGGAGGAGCAATAATGATACATTAATGTAATGTATACATGTAATAAAAAAAAAACAAAAACAAAACCCAAAACACACAGGACAGAGTCCATTTCCTATGCTAGGAGAAAGAACATAAGAAGAGTTGAACTGAAACTGTTTTACAGCATCCCCAAAATGTGAGGTGTTGCACAAATAAAAAAAAAGAAAGAAAAAAGATGGAACTGACTTAATACGGTCTCCAGCAAGTATAAAGGTTTCCTACTTCATGCATGTCTTATTTTGTCTGCTGAAACGAACAAGAGACCCTAGTGGATAACATTGGCAAGGTGCAGAAAGTGCTTTTCACCTCTCCCGAACAAGATACGGCAGTGAAATATATTTAGAATATATTTAGTTTGATGGACAGGAATTAGTACTCAAGTTTGGACTGAGTGAACTTTGCCAGTTATTGACGTTTACCTAATTGGCATACATTATACTCAAGAACAGTTTGCAGTCAGGTCAAATCTCTTTGTCCTGTGAAGCCATTGATAACAGACAGATTCCTCAGACACCGCACAGAATCTCATGTTTCTTGATAGAGACCTTTACTCTAATTAACTAAAATACTAAAAGCAGAAGCATTTTGCCTGTACATGTTCTGTATTCTACTCACAGTAAAGTTCCCATTTGCTGCTGCTTCTTATTGATCTTTTATTGCAGCGAGGCATCTTGACAATCCAATTACACTCTTCGTTTGCTGCTTTGTATTTTCTCTGGAGATTCTGTTCAGCAGAATTTCTACCAGTTTTAGCATCACCTATAAGGAAGATAATATTGCTGTCATCACAGGGAGTCAGAAGTTCAGGGTGGATATATTTTACCCGCTGTAATGAGGGATAAGCAAGAGCTTGACTTTTAAAACACTTTTTCATAGTTTACTCCCCCTACTCCCCCCTAATTTATTTTATGCAGGGTAACATACAAATGATGTAAGAGATTCGATCAAGAAACTGTCATAAAAGTACAAGCAGATTGTAAGCTCTCTCCAACAATACATTTAATTTTGATGGAAAGAACCAACACAGTTGTAAGGACTGTGTAAACACATTGAATAAAGAATACATTAATATAAACCACATATGATGTGAGAAGTGAACAGATATTTTTATTACTGCCAAAATACAAATAGTAATGACGAGGTAATGGCATATTGAAAGCTTCCACGATACTACTGCTAAACAGCAATTCTCTAGCGCAGTTAAAATCACTCTGTGAAAACTCACAGTTGGGAAAAGAGGTCCACTTTCAGGCAGCGATCTTTTTTGTTTGTTTGTTTCATTTCGACAATGAATAAATTTTCCCACATATAATAGTATCTATGGATCAACTGCACTAGGAAGGGCCAGCTCTAGCTCAGTGGAAGTGCACCAGCCTAGCAACAGCTGTCCTGGACAGACACAATGCTTCCCAGAGCCCTCAGGGAACCCTGCTTCCTTAGCACAAACCAAATGCACATCTCACCTCCTTCTATGGAAAGGGGAGATGAAATCCCATTTCCCTCCGTTGAGTAGCTTGCCTAGTCAGAAGCGTGCTTGGATTAGCAAGATACTCTCATTTAAGTATAATGGCAATTTTACAACAATCTGTTTAGAACTTTGTGCTCAAGAGAGTGTAAGGGTTGTTGCTCAACACTACTCTTTTTAATGTGACAAAAAATAAGGCCCCTTTTGTTGTTTAGTACTCTGTTCATCTACATCACAGAAAATAAAACCAAGTTATGTTTTCATTATAGTTGCACATAATCAAGCATGCATGTGTGTGTACCATGAAAAATAATGGGAATACAGTAACAATCCAGTGTAGTTAAGACTTCACCTGACTTTCTATATGGCCACCACTTACTCTCTTGTCAAGCTCAGTTTTTCTAAAGGTTTCTTTTCAGGCTGAATTCTCCCTAATTACTCTCAGTACTAGGATTCATTTTGAGTGCCTCCATTCTGTCCCAGGTTTACTTATTACTACGATTTCATACATAAATAATTGAAGTGTGAGTGATGAATCTCCTCCTGGGTAGAAAACTAGTTTCCTACTTTCTAAAATCCTACACAACATCGTCATTTGAATTGTAAGAATTTATACTGAAAAAATGAGTCTCCTGAAAGTGAATAGGGTGCCCCATTTGCAACATGCTTGCTTGGATGAACCAAACATGTTGAATGTGCACAGATCTAAACACATACATCACATGCATCAAATTATAAAAGTTCTATTATAAACTTCAAGCCTTTACACTGAAGAATGTATACTTCATACTCAAAACAGGTTTCTACCTTCAGGGGCAGCAGTTAACTGAAATATACACAACTAATAACTCCTCTGGCAATCTAGCCATAATAAGCAGATTCCAAAGGAACTGATCCAATAGCTTCATTACTTGCAGCTGTTTGGTATACTGAAAGCTCAGTGTTTATTCCTCTTATGAAAATGCCTTCCCCCTGACAAAGTAGGAATCTGTCTACAATTTCCTACAGACTACTCCAAAAACTATTTTTTAGGCTGTGGTTTCCCATTCAGCAGCAATTGAATGGCTTAAACTGGCCATGTTGTTCTCTGCTGCTGCCTGTTGCTGCTGCCAGTGGTTGTTTTTTCAGCCTGATCACCCCATGATTTAGCTCATCACCTTGAAGTGAGACGTAGCAGCTACCGGGGAAAAGGGCTGCTTTGATCACCGGAAATGTTCTTACAGAATCAGAGCCTTACAATCCTTGGTTTAGTAAGTTTACGAGATTAAACTTGGACTCCTCTTGTAAAATTCATCTGCCTTCATCTTAAAAAAAAATAAATGGCTAAGTAAAAGAAATTATTTATAAAGCAAAACTCACTTTGCTCTGTTTGTGGTGGTGTAGTATGATAGTCCAAAGGGGGCTGATGATACGGGTTTACAAGGGAATAGAATAATCTTTTTTCCTCTAAACTACATCTGTGGCTGTAATAGAAAGATAAACTTTCAGGTACATAGCCCTTCTTGGTGTTGTGAAACTGCAGCAACAAACTGCAGCAAACTACAATCTGGAAATAATAATTTTGAATTCTGTTACGTTCATTAATTCCCCAATTTGAGAGAAAAAGCAGATTAAACAGCTGAAGAGCACAAGACACTATCTAGTGGATAAACTAGAAGGATTTTAAAACTCTGCAGAATGGACAAAGAAATCACTACGAAACAGCCAACGGTCAACTAGAACGACGCCAAAATTCTAATCGCAGTACGTTTTAGTTTTATACTGTACTCCATTATTTTTTAGTATCCATTAAAGGCTTGAAGTTTAGCTTCCAGGCTTATCTTTCAAACATGGCAACATTGCATCTGATATTTGAAGATCATACAAATGTAACATCTGGTTTGATATTGGCACTACACCCTCACTAGTTTTTTAAATACGCTAAGGGCAACAACTGCAAAGGGAAGGAAGCTTTACCTTTCATTCCACTAAAAAAATCTGAGAAGAGGTCTGGACAGAGTGGATTATTATACAAGTAATGCATTATTTTTGCTAGAAGAAAAACTTCAGTATGTTTACTGTATTTTAAATACTTTCATTTCCTTTCATATCATCAAAACTGTCTTCTGAGGAATCCAGAGAACAAGGGATTCCTTTCATCAAAGTTTTAGGGTATTAAAAAGTATGTTTTGCTTTAGTAAGTTTGTCTTACTGATTTAAATTGAATCATTAGGTTCCAAGCAGGTCTATAACAACGGAAGTTCTGTGCATTGAAATTTCTCTTACAATAAACTTGAAGAAACTTAATAGGTTATCCTCAAGAAAGGCCAAGTCATTATCAGCCTTAAAACAGAGGATGACACAGCTTGCCTTGATACTTTTCTGTTGTGGTATTACTAGCCAGCTACCTCAAAAGTCACTGGAAAGTGACAAACTATAGTTTAAAGAAAGTTTATTCTAAACAGTATTGTTAAAAGACTCTTCAGAAGAACTGACAGAACTTCATTATTTAGCTAAGATTAATAAAATGCCACTATTCAACGCTAAGGCACATCTTACTATACTAATATAAAACAGCATACATGCCACATGTTTAGAGCCTCTTTTGGGTTCCGTCAAGAAAGATCACAGAAGCACTCCTGTCTCCTCTAGGATACTGGCCTTTCTATGGTCTCAGGAGGGCATCCAGTGTATGTTATCTGGGAAAGAAAATAAGAGTGGAAAGTCACACAAATAGAAGCTTTACTAGCATGAACGTGTTGCCTTAGGCTCCTTTGGAGAATTCTGATCTGATGCAGCTCTTTGCTATCTGTCAGGGCCATTAAAGTTGGATGTGCCCAGCTGCTCTGGCTCCTCAAGCTGCAATGTTAAGACTCAATAGAAAAGCTTCACTTTATAAGATAAAGCAGGTTAACCAAACTATCCCGCATGTAGCATGCATGCTACTATTCATGATTAAAATTCTGAACTCATTTTTGCTTTTGCTCTGTAGAGGCATCTTCTGCTTTCCATCACCAGTCAACAAGTTAAAAGTTGGTAATACACCAACCGTCAAGAGAAGGAGACATTGCAAGATACAAAGGATTGTGACATGGAAAAAGATGGTATTTAAATGATATCTAAGAAATACACTGCATTTCACTCAATATCCTGGGAAAACTATGCCACATGCCATCAACTTGCTAGGTCAAAGAGGAAGTGAAGTCTTTCCAAGAAGATTAAGACACAAAACTCAGCTGAATTCAGATGAAGACCTGAGAAACTGGTACACAAAACTCAATCCTCATTTCAGGTAGCAAAGACACAAGTAATTAAAATATATAAAATTTTAAAAACATTAAGTTTCAATGTTCCACTTCTTCTACAGCCCTAAAAGAGAGGAAATCAAGAACTTCAAATTGTTGCTAGAATAGCATGACAGCATGAGAAGAAAAGTCACAAAAGGCTGTAAGAAACAGACCCACAGGTTACTTTTCTGTAGTCAAATTAATTAATTCTTAATTATACTATTTATGAGCAAAACATGTGAAGGTTACATTTTCAAGGCTACCACCTTATCAGTAGATGACAACTTTATAAGAATACCACTATATGCTACCCCAACTCACCATTTTTTTGAGAAAACAGCTCTTTTGAATTAAGTGCCTAACATTGAGAATTTAGTGAATTAAATACAAAACAAAGTTTATTTACATTAAATTCATAATATTTAGCAATGTTACTTAAAGAATGAGAATTGGCTGCTAACAAGCACCCACCACTAAAAAAAAGCTACCACTTTTTGATAATGGAATTAATCTTAAGTTGTCTGATACAGCCCATTCATGTAATTTGAGCATTTAATTTTCTTAATATAAAGCTACATTTGCCCAAATTTAAATGCAGACATACATAAAACATCAGTTATCCTTGTGGTTGTCACAAAAACCTCAGCCTCTCTGAAATAACGGTTTGAACAGTAAAAAAACCTCAACAAAACCAGCACATTTTTACATCAATAAACACACAGCAGCTTTATAGCACCTTCAGGCATAACGACTACATTAATCGCCCTCAAAATGAAGTGTTTCACAGCTAGACATTTTCCATATTTTTTTTTAAATCTAGTGCAATACAGGAAACATCAACTTAACATGGTTATTTTGGGTCAATGAAATGATGACTGAATGCAAAATTTTAATTGAGTGTCTCCGAGCTAGAACACTGACCCAAAACTTAAAGGAATACCACAAAGAACTTTCTGCATAGTGTCTGTAAATTTGAAATATCAGTCAATATACTTCCCTCTCTAGCTCTTAATGGGGAAAAAATTAGTCAAAATTAAGCATTAAAATCTAATGTTCAAAGGAGGTAACATGCCAGGCTTCATCTAAGAAGTGTCATTTTGAGCTATATTAAAACTGGAGTAAAGGTTTTATTAAAAGCAAAAATCATTCAAGTAATCATAAAACCCCCTTTTTCTTTTAAGCATACATCAAAAACTACAGTATGCAACTAGACAAAATAAGCTCACAGGCCTCAAAAAAAATCAAACACTACTGAACACACAAAAGAGAATGATCAGGTATAAAATTTGCCCAACACAAAATTTCTAAACAGTCTAAAAAAACACTACAGTGACAGCCTACAGCCAGTCTTTGGTAGAACATTAGTATATTCTACAGGAAAAAAAAAGTGCTTTATCTATGCCAGTGCATAAATAATAATTAAATAATAATTAATATCTGCAGAAAAGCTTGAGATCTTCTATAGTTTTGCAGAACACCAAGTGTTACTCATGATTCTTTACCCTTCTGCCTTCTGGCAGTAAAGCACCACAGAACAGGATTTGACACCTATTGTCCAGGGTTGTTCTTTCTCTTCCCCCATTTCCAGGGAAAAAAAAGCAGACATGGTTTTGTTATAAAAAAATTTCTTGTTCAAAATACTTAGAACTCAGTATGTGCTACAATTTGATCCTATTTCTCCCCTGCCCCGCCCACCGGGTTTTCTCATCCATTCAGCTGATGAGATGAAATAGTGATTCTAGTACAGATACCAAGAATTAACTTTAAGTTCCTGGTTTTTGCTAAGGCAACGAAAGTTTGAGGTAAAATGTCTTCCCAAGTAGAAAAAGAGAGGTGGCACAGAGTAAGAACTACAGACAGCTGGCTGGAAAGAAAAAACCCAACAAACTTGTAAATGGCTCAGAAACAAAGAAAGAACTGAATTATGTGCAGTTATATTCAAATAGTTCAAAATGCATTCAATGTAACTTGATCCTCCGGAGTGACTTCAGCCAAAAGTAACAATTTAACTTATCTCTAGGAAACCTCCCAAATAACATGATAGAGATTAAACTTTGTAATTATGCAGTTCCCAACAGTGTTTAGTCAGCAAATGAATTACTTCATATAGGAAAAACTTTAATGACTTGACAAAAATACCATGCCACTGTTTTCATGATATGCCTTACTTGCCTATTTATTTAAAGCTATCTGATGGTCTTGCTAGAAGTCTAGTTCTCTCTCACCTCTTCCTTTGGAGGGATTACTAGATATTTGGGTGTTTTATACCTAACATGACCTTTTGTATAAGCATTCTCTGCATGGTCTGAAACAAACAATGCTTTACGTATTAAGTGTGTGAGAATACATACATATTTCTGCCAAATATGCAATTTTAAAATCTGAGTTCTATTTTCCAATTTCTCAACAGTATATTCTTCCAAATTATTATTAAATTGGTAAATGTTTTAAAAATTTAATTGCATAATAAAAGACAAATGTGAGGAATTTAGAAGCAAGTATCATACAACTGGCTCCAGTTGAACTTAAATCTTATTCACCACCACGTATCAGTGTGTTATTCAAAATATGATTTCCATGGAAGGTCATAAATCAGATCAAAAATACTATAGATTTCTCTTTGCTTAAATGCAGATGCAATCAGGAATGCCTTCAGTATCACATGCATCAAGTTCCATAGCTGATTAAGTCCTTCGAACTGTCCTCATAGTGATGCTGTAGTTCATAATCTTTCACATATACATGCATGAAGACGTCAGACTGGTTAATCATACCTTGAGTTAACAATTTCACTAAAATCTTTAAAGAACAAAAGAATACTGCAACTTATTGCTCTCAGCTTTTTCCTGTGTCTTGTTATTTGATGTTCTTAAAATGGCAAATCTTGAAGAGCTGTGACTATGTAAACTGTTCCACTTTTCTTTTTAAAAGTCTTCTAAACTTGCATGGGCGAAAATTAAGATGTGATTAAAAATGTAAGTCCTATAACTCTTTAAAGAGTTTGAAGCAGTTTTTGAGATGTTGAGATTGATATGGTTTATTCAGAGGCTCCAACAATAAGCAGGATGGTCTCTAAGTTTTAATACTGTTGCTGATTAGACTCATTCAGTAGTTCACCTAGGAGGACAGCAGAGACTTGTGTTGTATGTTGATAGCCCACAAAAATATCAATATAATCTGGAAAAGTTAGCACATCTTAGCTCAACTCACAGCTACAAAAATATGCTTATGCATAAGCACTTGTTAATACAATTCTAAAAAAAAAAAAAAACCACAACAAAAAACAACATCAAAAAACTTCCACCAAAAAACAACACACCTCCCACTCCAACCAACCAAAAGAAATCTCAAATTCACAATCTGAAAATGAAAGTTTTTGGCAACTCTTACTAAAACAAACAAAAAAAAAAAGTGGGAAGACTATGCCCAAAGTTTCAAGCTGAACATAAAATTATGGACAAAGACAAAATTTTGTTGCAAATATTTACTCAAAAAGTAATAATTTACAGCAGTACTTTAACAGCTGTTCAAAACATTTAACATTCATTAGAAACAAAATTTTAAGTCAAAAAGCACATTCTGAATGTTTCAAATGGAGCAATGAAGTTGTAAGAGCAAGCTACCGTTAATCATATGTATTCCTACATCTAGCTGCTAACTAGAAGACAAAAAAAAAAACAACCAAAAAAACAAACCAAAACCAGCAGCCATCTTTCTGTACACAATTTGGACTACAAGAAGTCCTGAAATTGAACTGTACTATTCTACTTAATATGCCCTTGTGTCCTTTTGCAACAGTTAGCCAGTAGCAGCTGCAAAATGGCAGAATGCATGCCAGTTGGTGTTTCCAGTTTGGGGTTTTCCTTCTTTTTGCTGAAAAGTTTTTAAATTAAACCGTACTTTGGCGTGACTTACAGACTATTCCTATGGTCTACGGCTAAGAATAGTCGAAACAATGGTAAAAGCCTAACAGCTACAGTACTTTCAGCATTAAGTTCTACTTTATACAATTATGTTCCGTATTTCTGCACAGCCTGCACACTGAAAACCCCACAAATATATCTTTTTTATTGTAATAATTCCACTTTCACTGAAAGTTTATTAAGGTAAGTACAGCCTGGTAGGATTACACCTGTACAGAGGTGCATAGATTCATATAATTCTGTTTGCATGCTTTTACAGAGAGGAATGTGACACCAAGTCCAAAGGGTTGTGTTTACCCAAAGTATCAGCAGACCAATAACCATCATTACAAGTGTGCTCCATTTCAGCATCAGAAGTGAATTCATACTAAATTCCACTGTTTAATGATATTCACACTGAAGGATTTAAAAAAATACTGTCTTGGCAAACAAATCACCTTATCGCAGGCTAGTTAACTATAAAAATTAGAATTTATTCCTTCTTTCAAATGTTAATCCAATAAGATACATCACATCCAAGAGACAGGAAGATATATTTGAATGTCTAACCTTTTGTAAATTTAGTTAATTCAGTTTACATACATATTATCTTCATATGCAAAACTTCGCTTTAGTTTCTCTTTTCTCCCTCCCAGTTTTTTATTTTTAATAATTAGCATCACTGAGCACACTCATCAGGAATGGTCCATGGTATTCTTACCGTTGTTTTTAACAAACAATAAAATTAACACAATTTCAGCTTGCTTCACCTTCGTCTGTGTTGTTTACAGTTGTTTCCATTCTGTTGGGACTGCTTTCTTTAGAAGTCTCATCTGTTTGTTCAGAGAGTTGTCCAGCTTTCTTTGATGAAGGTGCAACATTACCTTTTTGAAGAATTTCAGTAGCTTCATGCTCTAGTACCTCTGATGGAGTCAAAGGCTCCAAATGAATACTGCCTTGTTCACTAATGTCTGAACTAACGGATTCAGGTTCATCTCTTTTTCTCAAGAACTGCTCAAAACTAACATCTTCACCCAATGTTAGTTTTAAGTCCCTTGCGTTCATTGCTGGAAGTACAGTTCCATCCGAACTACGAACTTTACTCTGCTCATTCAAGATAGCATTATCTGAACTTTGGCAAGTTTTCAACTCATTTTCATCACAAATACATTTTCGTTTCTCAGCTACTAATTGTTTGTTATTATCTGACTCACAACATGCTCCTTTCTCATGCAAAGAATTCTTTGAGCTGTTGTCAGGGAGTTCCAAACTAGGAACGTCTTCTGTATTTGACAGTGATGAGTTTTCTTCATTCTTCTCAACTGATGCGACTTTTTTAGTTTGATTTCTATTGCATTCTTTTGTTTCATCTGAAGAGTCATGCTCCTGTTTGCTGAAAAAAAACCAAAACAATTTATTTTTGTAACAAATGAAATAAAGCAATGCATGGCTGTACTCTGCAAAGTGACACTCAAAGTAATATTGTAGATCTCCTGTTTGGTATTTCCCACAAATTTTCATAGTAAGATGGGCCGAATTTAATTAACAGCTGCATTTTTCTTACCTATTTACAAACTCAGCTTTGTATTTATCAGTCAGTTAGTGCTCTTTGGTTCTTGCATTTCATCTCCCGAAGGAAAGGTGAAGTTGACGCCTGTGGACACGTGTGTGACACGTGGAATTTTCCAAAATACAATGTTAAGTTCCTCTACCTGCACATCCTCTTTGACACAGATGCAGATATAACTACTTGGAAACTTTTGTTGATGATGTGCAAGAAAAAGAAGCCAGCTTGTACCTTTAAACTGGAATTGACATCAAATTGACTCTGCAATACTAGCGAGAGTAAAGCGAGAAGAAAAAAAGCTAACAGTGGGAATTCTAAATTAACTTAAATCTAAAATTCAGTTGAACAACTACAAATTTGGATTCACCGAAAAAGTGAAACTGTAAAGTAGCATTTTCAGTCACTTTTCAGAGTAAAACTCTTCGGTATATAAAAAAAAAATACAGATCAATACCGAATTATGCAAGTAAAAATTAGGATCTTACTGTATAATAAAATCTAAACCACAGCATACGAACTTTGTAGACAAATCAATTGTTTAATCCTTGTATTATTTCAACAAAGCCACATGCATGCAGTGCTTTAGGGTGGCCAGGAAAAAAACCATACAAAAAACACTACCCACAAAATCAAAAACAAGAAACCAACCAACCAAAAAAACCACCCCCCCAAATCACCCACACAAAACCAAAACCCCACCTCACCCACCCACCTCCCCCAAACGTTCAAAAAAAGACTGAGCTGTAATACTTCTGTACCCACAAAAATACTGAATAGCCTGGTCATATTGCTTATGCAATTTGCTCATATTCCAACAGTTAAAATCCTAAATACTAGTTTCTAATATTTCTCTTCAATTGTTATAGGAACGTCAGCATCTGCCATCCTTTCAATGATGGAGCTCAATTTTTACTGTAAAGATTTAAATTTGGTAAGAGCTAATTTCTAACCCATTCATTTTTTTTCCAGAATGAGTAGCCCGAAGTACTTAAAATGATGATGACAGACAAAAGAAAGTGGGGGAGGGGAAGATGGAAGAACAACGGTTGGTCTGATTTCAGACAGAAATTATATATAGGAAGTGAAATTAGGAGCAAATAAGTCTCCCAAATTAACTTTTAGAATTTAAAACTTAAATTGAAAATAGTCTCTGAACAGTGACATGCAGACAAAAGATGAGAGATAGAGATACATGACCACCAAATAGCTCACTAATCAAAATACGTTTGTACCGTATTTATTCAACTTACTTTTTAAAAGGTTTGAAATAGTTTTTAGCTAAAACCACTTTTAACATTACCTAAGCAACAGATAGTTCTGGGCTCTTAAAAAAAACAACTGTTTCATGCAACTATCTTTTTTATGATATATTTTTAAGCTGAAAGTTTAGACATGTTGTTCTACTGATGTGACAATCTAAAACAATTCACATGATTTGCCTTTATACCAAATGATATTGGGTTTGACAGAAAATTGTTATTCCAGAAGAGGTGCTACATACTACAAACATACAGAAGTTAATTTTCAGGTTTTACTTTCACTTAAATAAACTAATCCAAGAATATTCCATTTCCTAGTTCAAACTTATGTCAGAGGAGTATTTTGAGTAGAAGTATTTTACCAGTCACTGAAGCAGTCATAAGAACCTTTTCATCCACACCGATTTTTCATTCATAAGGAATTAACTCAAGAGATTTACCAAACTACAACCCATATTCACTCCTTGTGTCAAACAAAGGTTTGGGGTTTTTTGCCATTTATTTGACTATGTAAACTGTTAAATGACATTGTTGAATATACAAACCAATTTTCTATCCAAGTTCTTCTCCCCTCTCTCAAACATCTAGGAAAAAGGGGAAAATGGATAATATTTGAGGAAAAACTCAAGACTAAGTTCCAGCACAAAAGTCAACATGTAGAACCACCTATCAACTGTGACTGACCTAACTGGTCTTGCCATAACTATTCCTAATTACCCCATTTATTACAGAGAAACACTTATGCTATACAGAGCTGTAGAAATACTAGTAAATATTGAGAATTGTTTTCATATGAAAAATCCAGTCAACTCTTTGTGGAAGAGCTAACATACATGACCTTTAGCTACTACTATTCAATAAGCAGCTTGTCCGTAAGATGCAGTGACAGACTTCACAAGCATAATACTACGATTTACGTGGGAATTTTTGAACACAGATATGCAAAAAAAGTTAAGTAAGGAACGACTAATGCCTCATTAGCACACACAGAGCTGTGCTTCCACACTGGAAATCCCAGATGGATTACATATACACAAAATTCACACCAAGAAACTCTTCAACGGATAAATCTGCCCTCAACATATGAAAGTCACCACAATCTCCCTCACCTTCTAGTAACCAAAATCCTACCTTCATCCAAACCCAGTCTCTCAGTCTCACTCATTTTTGGCAAAACACAGGAAGGGAGGGAGAGGAAGTGGGGAGGAAGACAGATATATATATTCATTTCTTATACAGAAAAAAGCTTTTGTCAGTACACCTTTCTCTGAGTCTTTTAAACCAATAAAAGAGTAGAAAAATAAAAATGAACTGGATTTTGCACAATCACCATCACAAAAACAATTATCCACAGAGAACAGTATCTTTTAGATTGCTAAGCACAATAAGTTCACTTAGAAGAGCTCTACAATGAAATAGTCTACCTCTGATGAGAGCTACAGATGAATAAGCAAAACTCAGCAATTGTGATGCACTAATGTCCCACAATAAAAAAAGAAGTCACATAGGATTTCAAGAAATCCTTCTGTTAGTAGGTCAGTTGCTGAAAAAAGAATAGCCTTCCATCCAATATTAGGAATGAAATTTACTCTAAGCTATATGCCAGCAATACTGGTTACAGTGTAAGAAAACAAAAAATACAGACATTAAAAAGACCAGAAAATACAATAACAACTGTATTATACAGAAAGGAGGATTTCAGTGAACAGTTAGAATGTAAAATCCAACTTTTGCTTACTGAGAAGAATGAACCCATTTTCTGAAGTATGATACAAACCGTGGCAGACTATACTAATGAACAAGCTGCCATACTGTCTATATGAAGTCAGGTTTTAGAATAAGACTTCAAGGGAATAGCATTAGACATAATTTTGAATCCAAGAGATGAGTCTAAAAGGTGCCAACATACACCCACCCCAAGCTACAGAAGCCTAGAAATAAAAGGATTGTTTTGTTGTTTTTTTTCACCTCTCTTTCTCATTGGAGGAAATATAAGATTTGGGTGCCTAGTGAGGCTGAGGGAAGCTAGGTTCTGAATATCCATGGTTTCAAAATCCTACTAGCTGAAGTTTTTTTTGCTGCTCTTTGCTATACATATTCACTTAACTTTAGAGTATTTTATTATTTTTTACTGGTACTTCATATTAAGATTTCAAAAATTATTCAGGGAAAAATTCTACAGCAAGAAAGAAAAAAAACAATCACAACTTCAGAACAGAACTATAAACAAGTGATGTTTACACACCCGCATACAGAGTAATTGCAAAGTATGCGCAAACACATCTTCGGCCTGTGGAAAAGTATTTCCAGGTAATAAAACTTGTGTAACAGCTAAATTTACATTAACAGTTTGGTGTGAAACACCACTATGATTTTGAGGTACATCCCTCGATTGTTCCCATACACTGGTTTGGTTTACAGAGCAGTCCTGAGGCATGCAAACTAGATATCTTTTTGAGTAAAGTGAACTGGAAGCTCTGATCCACAAGTACACCTAACAGAGCTAGGTCCTCAAGAGTCCAAACCAAGATGTTTCATGCCGCTCTGAATATGTGCACAGTACCAGCATTGTGTCCAGGGAACACAAGTCTGGTTCAAAATAACACCTCTGAACCACGGTGCATTGAAGATGCAGGATTCTCAGAATCAACTGCTTTCATCTACTGATCTGGTCCTGCAGCACTAATTACTTACTAATATCAACATTACTATCTTGGCTTAACAACAGAGACAAGTGTTTGAGGACTGAGAATCAATGGTGCTGGAGTTACAATACTCCAGATATCTGCCTTAAAGCCTATAAAGTAGTATCAAAGTTTTAACAGAAAACACAGATTTACATATTAAAATTATTTTTGTCTACTTAAACACAAGGATAGGAGAAAGTAGTACATCATATTCAGTTAGAATTATAGGGACTGATTACTAATTTGCAGCTTAAAGACAGTTACCTTCTAATACCTGAACCATTTAGTCTCAATTCTTAAGGAAGGATTTTAAGTGAAAGTATAATTTCAAATTATTTGGCCCACACTGCATATGACTGAAGAGAGATAAAGCAGAACCTTTTCTAAGACAAGTAACCTACAGGAGAAACTCTGAAACCAGTTTGCTTTTTTTTTTTTAAAGGCACTATAAATGTATGTATTACAAATGACTGCAATTACGTTTTGACTAAGTTCTGAAAGGTTAAATTTGCATGAACAATTGTGAAAGATCACTAACTTGAATAAGACATTTCAGGCTGTGGGATCTGGAGTAATAATTTAGATTAATTATATAACATGTAAATCTGCCCACAATCTGTGCCAAAAGAAATGTGTAAGATTTCAATTATTGCCCTAGACTGACATAAAAAAGCCATAATTTTGCATATCTTTAAGAGTAGAGCTATTACTCAATTTCACATATTAGCTCTGCTAAGAATTTGATTGAGTATGCTCTCCACAGTGAGTTTAAAACAAATCGAAATTAATATCCAATAATTAACATTTAGTACTATATTTTAAAATTGTTTCCCAATTGTCCCAGTAATAGTGTTAACTCATATGCAATACTATAAAAAAAATTGCTTCTTTTAACATTCTAAACAGTTGAGTTAATGAATCTTGACCAATTCATGGTTTAAGCATTTCTAACAATGTATTTTTACACTTGAAACCTAAATTCTCTGTATCTGGAGTACATTACAACCACCAAAGTTTTCTATCATAGAAAATACATATTATAAAAATACTAATTGAATACTTTTGCTCAATTACCTGAGAAGTAACGCAGCATGTGTTATTTTATGTACCTGATTTCAAGATGCAGCTGATCATTGTATTTACCTTTCAAAAGCTGATGTTTCTGTTTTTCCTTCAGATAAACTAGGTCTTGGAATTTTCTGTAATAATTAATGATATTTTTTATTTTACATTCATGAGCAACTGATTACAATATTAAGTTGTAGAAATAATTTCACACTGATATTCCCCATCAATCTGCTATGTAGAATAAATGGTACATGGACTGTAGCACAGATGTTTGTAAAGAGTCTTCCAAGTTTAATTAAAAAACAACACCACAGAAACAAACCCAAAACTTTAAAGCCACTCTTGTAGCCTTTTTCCTATACACAGTTTGCATTTTATTCAATAAGACATAATTGAAATTAAGTCTTGACAGTTTTTTTAGGGAGGGGAAAAATAATCTGAACTAAACTTGTGTTCCAGTAGCAAAAAAAGCAAAGGAAAAGTAAGGAAGACAAAGGTGAGGCAAGTATATTTTCTAAGCATTACAGTGTTTTTGTCCTACAGATTCTTAATAAATGCTTCTCACAGAAGAAACTTTTGAGTCTCTATTAAAACTTAATGAATGAAATAACTTTTTAATTCTAAACAACATGAACAGAGGCAATTTCCCCACCACTTATAGTACAGCAGAAAAGCAAGTGGCTGAAAACTGTCATGACAGTCGTCTAAAAGCATCCCCTATGCTACAGGGTATCTTACCCATATAATCCTATTCTCATTTAGGAAATTCTAAGTGCATAAGTGACAAAGTTAAGAAATTAAACTTTCTTCTGTCTGAATATAAGTTAAATTTCATTTTAAAATAGAAAAGGTCACTGTACACAAGCTGAACATTTCAAATGATTATTTGTATCACAACATCTTAAGTATATAAAACTGTGTGAACACATTAAATACTTTTAGCATAGCATTTTTTTCCCCACAGAGGTGGTATATTTTGTTTCAATGAGGCCAAATTATGCAGCAAGTATTTTAAAATTGAAAGTTAAAATTAAGCTTACTTTATCTTCCAAAATACCCTTTGCTCTACTTCTATCATACTTAGTCCTATTTGTCATACAAAACCCATACACAAATGATCCATGCTAAGGATCACCTTCTACACTTAAAATTACTGCACTCTGCTTTCTGCTACAGAACCTTCTTCCCTATCCACCACCTTCCTCTGTCCTAGCTGACCAGATTCCACCCCAGCAACTACCAGGAAAGGAAGATTTCCTGACATACCTCTCTGGGTTTTCAATACTATGTTTTTAACCAACCTGATTCATCAACTTGTATTTTTGATTCTTCAGCACCCTAGGGGTCTGTCCTTAGACCTCCTGCTGTGTATTTCAACCAACAGCCAATGTCAAACATATGGCTGCAGCAAAATAACAGGTATTCCATAGCACCTTAAAAAAAACAGCCAGAGGTTCCACATAGTGCAGACCACACTGAACATCAGCTCGCTATTCTGAAAGTCTTGGTTCAGACGTCCTGCAAGCCCAGACAGCTAACACCAAAGTAGCCTATTCTGTCTGTGTTCTCCATCTTTTCCAACTGTGAAGGCTAGGAGGTGTGTGTTGGTTTTAGTTTTGTTTGGGTTTGGGAGGGATGCTGCACTTTTTGTTTTATTTTTAAATGAATGCCAATATTATTAAACACAATTTTGTGGAGCAAAAAAATGCAAATTCAACATCATCTATAATACCAAAACACAATATGGGATAAAACCCCAAAAATCCTTATTAGGTCTGAGGACATCTTCCACACTCTTACCAGCTGGGATTTCTGTAACAGACTGCCCTTTTTGAAGGGCAACAGAAAGACAACTTCTTACGGAAGAGAATTCTGTAAGATCATAGTCCAAAGTTTATATTTTTGAAAAAGTTAATTTAAGATGCACTGTGAGATCATTTAGCTTCCTGATAGGCAGAAAGCAATTGAAAATTCATACACACCCCTAGAAAAAAAACAAACCACTACCTCAGGCTTGAAGATGCACTTCCAAGATATTTTCCTCTTTAAAGAAGTACAAATAATATTAAGAAAAACCTCAAAGAGTTACAGTTCAGAGTCAGTATTTACCCAGCTGTCAGGTTATATTTCAGGTCAATTTCCAGGTTCCCTGAAGATGAAGATACATAAGGCAGCTAAACCATTCCTTCATTGGAGCCTGACATACAAATCAACCAGAATGGACTGATCACAAACTGAAAATCTTTGGGTGTGGCAGACATACCAAAGGTGTCCCTCCAACACTGCTGCATCTTTTTGTAGTAAAACACAGAAAGCTAGATTTCTGCAGTATGCATATCTCCTGAACACAATGACCCAGTAGTATATGTATAATTAAAAATAATTGGCTTGGACTTCAAACTAGTTGTGAAGTTCAGAGATACTGTTAGATCACGTGGAGAAAACACAAAACATTACCTCCAACTTAGCTTCTCTCTCTCTAATGGAGATTTCAGTCTTTAACCTAGTGGATAATGAATTAAGATTCAATGTTTTAAAATACTGTATGGTTAAAATAGAGATAAGGATGAAGATAGTCACAGTAAGAAAGCAACTTGGTAACCTGAAATCAAATTTAACTTGATACTTATTTTGACCTTACACATACTTCAAGAGTTCCAGAAGAGCATTTCAGAATTTTAAGTATACAGAAATTATAAGATAAACTTGTTTCATGTATTCTGTTACATTAACCTCACCTCATGAAAACCAGGAAGCAACCATCTTGAAATAGTTAGCAATACTTTTATTCTAGTGCTTACTACAATTCTACAGAAGGAATCATCTCCTCACCATAAAGGCCTTTTAAACCATGACTGAAGTATTTGAGATCTGAAATGCTAAATTAAGTGCATAAAGCTACACTATGACCCAATAAAAACTTTCTGCAAAACAAGCTCAGTTTTCTTTTAATTGTCTGCCATAATCCAGCCAGAACACACCTATAGATTACTTTAGAGCAACTGTATATCATTGCAGCTGACCTCCAACTACTATTTAGAGTTACTTCAAAATGCCTTCACAGGCATAGTCCATACATTAACTGAGCTATAAATTATTTAGATTTATTGACTTTTAAAACCACATTAATTAAACAGGTTATCACAACATCACAAAAATTGATCTTTTGTGTTTATATAAGAAAATGCTATTGCAGAGACAGCAAGCACGTCTCCTACAAAACCTTGTTAAGTCATCAGTTCTAATATAAAATGTAACCTTTCAAAGGTTTCCTATAAAAAAAACAGAACACTTAAAATTGCTTATGCCTGTATCTTCTTTGTTGATGCTGCATTAAAGGCAAATTTAATCTGCTGAAGTATGGTGTTGCCTGTTATATATTTAAATAATGCTATTAATCATAAATTAAACGATTCACAACAGAGAGTCTTAATGACTGTCTACAAGGTACAAAATACTTGACAGAAGTAACAGATTTACCAATTTAAATGTTTTTAAAAACGTATACTAATATTAGATTGGTATCTACCACTCGTATTTTCTAATTTATTCCATGAAAGCAGTGCTAAACCCACATCCTTCAAAGAATTTTAGCACATAGTTTCAGCACACCTTAAACACCTTCTAATCCTGATGTTCTAGCAGGTAATCGACAACTCAGACTGTAGTATAGACAACCATTTAGAGCTATTTTAATTATTACATCTTCATTCACAGTGAAAAAAGGCAAAAATAACTACAAAAAAGGGATTGTTTTAAATTTAATCAAGAGCAACACCAGCAAAAGATGATGCAACCACCAAATGTTTAGCTTGTCTTCGTTGCTTTAATGATTTCTATGCAAGTACTTAAATATTTTTGAAATACTAATTTGTCTAAAAAGTCACTCATGAAAGAGTGGAACAATTTAGACACAAAGAAATCAGATATTGTATACCCAAGCACAAAACATACTGTTGTTCTTGTCTGAATAAATCTTAAGTTTTGTCACCAAAATAAATAGGAATTAATTGGATTCAGTATCTGTAGATTGTATTAAATACAGTATAAACATTATTTTACATGCTCAAATGCCATTAGATTTCTGTGGTCATGTTTTATAACTTCTAAAACAGATCCAAGTTGGCTAGTTATGCTTCAGAAGCGAACAGGGTCTCTAACACTGTGATAACATCATCTTCATTAATATGGTTTACCTTGGATTCCTGGCATATATTCTCAACCTTAATTCTGTTTAGTAACAGGTTTTAGAAAGTAGTTCCTTCTAACTTAGAATTATCAGAAGTTTCATAAATGGATACTAAACCGTAGAAAACTATCACCTTGTGATGTTCCCAACACTTACGATATACGAAATCTTAAATCACATAGCTCTCAGACAGCAACAAAGGGTGCTGTCTTACATCTGTGGACCTATAGTGCTTCTGGAAAGAATATTATGAAAATAAAACAGAAATTGTGACTACCTCTGCTAAGTACAGCCTGCTGATCAACAATTTTGAAGCCTCTCTAGAACTCTTAAAAGATCCTTTATTTTACATAAAAACAGTTTAAAAAAAAATTGCCCCTTGATTATCAATCCCTTAAAAATGCTCCCAAAACGTAGCAGCTGAGCACAAAATTTCAGCTTGACTGAGACACTCAAAAGAATGGATTGGCCATAAAACCACAGAAACTCAGAATAAAAGCCAGGTAAGCAAGAACATTAATTTAAACACCTGAAAGTCTAAATTCAAGTTGACCTGAAACTTTGATACATAAGGAGTCACCTAGGACTAATGGAAGAGATAAGGAGTCAGCAGAACAAGTAGACCCTAAAATGCACAGTCTGAGCACCAATAAGAGTATTGTCATTTCTGAAATTCAGTCTCACTGCTTCTCCTGCTCTCAGATAAAGTTGTGTATATTTGTACACACTCAGAGAGCTCAGATTCTGAGCACTGTCTTCACAGTGGTCTGTCATGTTTACTTGCAACCAGAGTTACTCCCACAGTTTCTTTGGGAAGCAATACTGAAACTCAGCTGGAATCTTTTGCCTAACATTCCTTTTTTGTGCACTCCTAACCAAAAGGAACCTTTTCTAAGATAACTGTATTTTCAAGAAATTCTAGAAAACAACTTTATGTTATTTAAGTGATTCATGATGCCTTCCAGGCAGTCAACTAAACCACTGCCAAGATTATAAAACTAAATCTATTTTAAGACCAATAAAATGGAAGGTGGGCTTTTTTGGTTGGTTGGTTTTTTGGGGTTTTCTTGTGTGTTTTTCTTTTTTTTCTTTTTTTTTTTTGTTTTATTTAAAGAACTCCAGCTTTTAGCAGAAGTTCCCCATTTTGAAAGATTTAACTCTAAGTAGAGCTGGCGATTCACAAAGCATGATTCTCCCTCAAATATCTGATTGTATGATTTACTGAAAAGGTACACGTGAATACATAGTTAAGAGAGAGGAAAATGCTGCTTCTACACTATGGTGTTTTACACTGTTCACAACTGAATGGGATAAGACAAATGGTGATATTCATGTTACTTGACACTGTCTCCAATTTCTCACCTGTAAAATGGGGTTAGCAATGAAGATGGCTACATAGATTTAGTAATATTATGAGTAGTGAAGTGTTATTACACACAAAGCTGCACAGTTACATTTAGCAGAATAACAGAAACATTTATTTTTTTGTCAGGAAAGCTTTCAGAACAAAAGTAATACGGAATTTGCTAATCAAGCAGGGTTGCCCTGCAACTACACATCTTTTAAGAACCCATAACGCAGTGACACTCAACATCCTAAAAATAACAAAAAAAGACAGGTTAAGGTACCTAGAAATGAAATCATATTCATGCTCTGTCCTTGCAGATGTGGTCCAGTATGTTGCATTATTCATGGAAAACTGTAGTTGTTGGGACCATCACAGACACTTAACAGAGCCAGGCAGGCTTACTTGCATGGTTTAATACTAGTTTTATGTTATGAGTTTTCCCATGAGTAACTTTTCTGAGATCCTCACACAAATGGATACAGGATGCCATTATGCCAATTGTTTTTACATGAACTATTTATACAATGTTGGCAAATCTGCAGGTAGCTTACACATCTTTTAACTGCAAGTCTGAAACTTTAAAAAGTCTGTAATGAAGCTGTAAAAGAATCAAATGATAATATTCCAAATGAGCATTCAAAAGAGGTATAATCCACATTAACTTCAAATCAAAGTATCAATCTAGCATAGTTTCTAATGTTGTTAGAAAACATTTCTGAAAGCCATGAAAATCTGCAATCATGCTCCAGTTTTGTTGTTGCCGGAAACCTGAATGAACGTGAAATACCACAGATTCAACTTCCCCTGAAACACAATAGTACATTCACAATGAAAACACAAACCCACTATGCTTTTTTTGAATGCTGCTGTGTTAAAACAGAAATAAGTCCTGCAAGAAAAACCTGTAGTGGGTAACTGATGCTTGAAGTTGAACAGCAGCATTCAAGATGGAACATAACTTCTGTCAGAAGAAAAACAAAGTAGCAAAAAGAACGAGAATTTAGAATACTGAGTAAGCGTGCAGATGCTCAATCACAAATTATATGTAAGAGACAATGGATGACAGGATCCTTGCTACTATTAGCGATACCACAGCGGTTGCAGAAGCTCACTATCACCAAAACTGTTACTGTTTGAATACTAGAAGTGAAGAGGACAAAAATACCAGTAAAATTTGATTAATCTCAGAGAATTTGATTCTGCAGAAAAAGCAAGTGCTGCAAATCAAGAACAGCTTGTATTCATCAAAAATAATCTCTTATAACTTGGAGGTTAGAACAGTGACTGATCTCAGAATAAGATTAGCTCTATCTGTTAGGCTGCTTGGAAGCTAGTAAATGAGAGATTCAACCAAAAGACACACATCCACTGTAAGCAGCAAGTTGAGTTTGGAGGAATACTAAATATTCATCATGACAAAAGTATAGGTCATCATATATCCAGACAACCTGTTGATGGATAAACTCGCCACAGATAATCTAGAACTAAAGATGAAGTCAGAAGCAGTGAAATCAAAAGCAGCAGATGTCTCAGTAGCTTGAGCAGAGCATCCTTGAAGATGAGAGATGATACCAAAAGAACAAGGTGTGAATGAACATGGCTGCTCCACCCTCAGAATCATGGTTCAATCAATGTATCTGCTTTCATCACATGCTTACCTCCTACAGTATTTAGGAGCAAAAAGAAGCTTAGCTACCAGAGCAAAGCAGCTAATAAATTCCTTTGGCCAAGACTCAGTTTATGCAGTTACATGTGACAGAAGTCATTCAAAGCTATTCTGCCACTATATACTGTAAAGTCACTGGCAGAAAAAATAGCAGCTTACTTGAATAGTAAATAGATTGGGACTTGTATGTTTTAGTGAACACTCAAAGAGAATGACAAAGCCCTTCAGTTTCAGAAGCTAGGATCAAGTTCAAAACAAAATGGGCTTTGATGTCAACACAGACATATCATAATTTACACACTATTCTTGCTTGGGATGGTATCAATAGACTTGAGCAGCAAAGAAACACTGCAAATGAGCAGCAAAGAAACACTAGATCACATAAGTGAAGCTCCTGGTAAGCCTCTCTTCAAAGGAGTACAACCCCCAAAAAGCTGCAAGTCAATGCTGCAAAGCATAGAACATTATCACAGAAGGGCCTTTGCCAAACTACAATATTGGGAGAAAAGACCAGACCTGCTGCCTAAAAGATGCAAGAAGAGAATACCATAGCTTCAATGCATGAAGAAAAAGGAAAAGGTCTGGTCAGATCCTTGTTCACTTACATACCAAAATACTCCCAAGCTGGACTGGGTTCAATTTTCTGGTCCACAATGATGTATCAGTGAGCCAAGGCAGTATAGGATACCTGCTCACTTTCAACTCCCCTGCAACAAAAATGTCTGCTGTCAGTTCATTTAAAAATATGTTAATTGTTGCGCAAAGCAGAGAGTTGAGCATTAGAAGAGTACTGACATAGTTATTAAGCCTTACTCCCTCAGTACAAGGTGGATCACTAAAACAAGGCAACTTTATCTAGAGTAACCATTTAAAAAGCAATTCCTGTGTGAACATCTCCAGCTAGGTTATCTGTATTACTAATGGCAGGATTCTGGTCCGAAGACATCTCATCAACACTACGCAGAGCTTATAGAACATGTCTGGTCATTGGCAATAAAGATGAGTTTTAACACACATACAGACAGTCTGATATATAATAAAAGATATCAAAAGATACCATCTGAGAGATGCAAGAGAAGATCCAAAAGCGTTCAAGATTGTAACTACTTGTCATTGTTTCTGACGATGAAGTGATTCTGAAGAGCCCCATAAACAAGTCATACCTCATTGAATTACAGGTCAAAGAACATGAAGAAATATTCACAGATCATTGAGAAATTACACAGAAAATGTTATGAATATTGTTTGCAACTTCCTCTTCTTCCAGAGCAAACCAGAGTACCGTGAAGAACCATCCCACAAAAAGATGAACATTTTTGTGTGTACTCTGTACTGCAAATAATGAATTAAAAAAAAAAACCTGCTACACAGGTATGTATATATTCATGCTCTTAGGTTTAGCCATGATATATTCTTGTCCAAAGTATCAGAGAATTAGTGTACAGAACAGGACAAGATTTACTGAAATTGATGAAGTCTATGAGCATGACCCGTTTCTAAAAGCACCATCACAGACTGTATCACCTCATGTAGTACCAGTAACTAATCTAATGCCAAATCAGACCTCTCAGGGGGGAAAAGAAAAAAAAAAATTTTTAAAAAAATAATCTATCTGCATCTGTCCTAATCTAAGAGTTTGCAGAAACAAACCTGCACATATTCTTGACTCAATCTTTTCAGAGCTCATCCATCTGTTTAAGTAATACATACTTTGAATATCCAACACTCCTAAGTATTTTAAGACATCTCTCTAAAAAATTCAAGACAGCAATATCCTTGTGCAGTACTGACAACAGCCTGCCACAACTGTACCTCTTTCGTCACCGTTCACTACATCTATAACCTTTCCTTACATATAGTTCAGCAAGTATCAACTCCCAACACGTAATGCCAGCTCCAAGTTAAGGTTTCCACAGGTATCACAGCGCAATACTTGATTTTTCTGTTGTTTGAGTTTCACTGAAATCTTAACTGTTAAAGGACACAAGCCACCCTGAATTAATGAAGGTAATATACCTCACCCTCCTAGATAACGTTCTAGGGTTTTGTCCAATTTCAACATTCTGTACTACAAAATCAGTCATTTCATTTTTTAAATGGCTTTCTGGAATGCTTTCCCAAATTACCTTCCTTCTCTTGTTCTTTCCTGCCAGAATACCTTCAATTCTTTTTAATAATGTCTATTCGTAATCCCATCAGACCACAAGTTTCATTCAACTGTATCACATGCTAAACAGTTACTAGTAAACGTTTCAAGTTTATAGCATATGTTTTGCTCTACTATTACTCATAGCCAAAGAAAAGTAATTATGTGTTTGGGACAGATGACAGATTATTCCAGTACTCGCTTTTACTGGCTACTTTATGGAAACTAAAACCAACAACAACAACAACAAAACTCCAAACAAAAAAAACCCAACACACCCCAAAAAAACCCCCCAAAAACTTAGCAGTTATGAAATAACCTATTGGGGATACTTTCAAAACTCAGTGAAAGCTCATTTATCCTTAGAAGACTAAAGAACTTCTCACTCTATTCGAAGACTTCTCACCATGCATGAGGTCCTTTTAGAATCCTACTATAGGCTAGATGGATTCACTGACAGCTTGTTGTTAAATCCAGGTTAAACTACTTTCTTCCATCTTTTAAAATATCTTTCTTTGCGGTCTAATTAACATATTTGTTCCTGTGTTCTGAAATGGGTAAGAGAGAACTCAAATGTTTGGTTTAAATGACACACCTCTGAATCTTCAATCAAGACTCACAAGCTACACTATAAAGTCTCAGGTACTATTCCAGGATAATCAGGGATGGCTTGGCATGCTGATCCTTGTAAGGTTCCAAAAACCAAAAAATATCCCAAGAAAACCCTGCAACACAATCTTCACAATACTGCTGCTGCTTCTTTTTCAAACTTCTTAAAAAATGCAAAGCCAAAATTCTCAACTTTTCTTTGAAAGTCAGAATTAAAAAGTTAATATGAGACAAAGGTGTACTGTTTTGTAAATAACATAATTTTGAAAATATTTTCTAAATATCTATAAAATATTAAGACTGAATTTGTCCTACTTCAATAAAGATAACTTTTCAGGTATTCATGTTAATATTACCTAAAGAACACAGAACACTCATTTAATAAAGCTAGTATTAAAAAAAGCCAGTTGAAGTAACAGTCTCACTATGTCTAGACGTAGAAGTCAGAATTGAGAAGTTCTAATACTGCAAGAACTATTTATGTATCTTTGGTCAAACTGAAGAAAAACGTGGTTTTGATTCTGGCTGCAAGTAGGTAATCATTTTATCTCCTCATTCCTGTAATTGTGGTCGTGGTAAAAGTAAAAAGCATTAGTAAAGTAGAGAGTCTATGTTCATTCATACATTTCAAATTCTGTGAAAATTCTCAAAAGAAACCCAAGTTCCAAGTGAAAATTTTGGCCATCTGTCACTAAATTAATAGAAATAACATTCAGTAATTAAAACAAAAAACTTACTCAGATACTTGTTCAGCAGTTGGGATATCTACAGAAACTGAAAATAAAAATAAAGAATTTAATTAAAAATATTTAAAAATGTGGAAATACAGAAGTACTCACTTTCAAATCCAAGTACACAGAAATAATGATAATGCAACAGAAAAACTACAATAACAGAGACATCCACATTTTATGTATGTATACTACATTAAAAGATACTAGATGTACTCACCTTTCTCTATAATAACTTGACAAGTATGAGTGTGGCTTTCACTCAGATGTGTGGCCATGCTATCTAAGCCAGAAACATCAGTCAGGAAATCACAGTTAAGACACACTACAGTCACACCTCTAGAGAACAGAAAGTAAAAAGGAAGTATAAATACAATGTGGTTGTGAAAACAGTTTTTTTAACCTACAGCAACTGGACAGACAAAAAAAAGGGTTCCTGCAACTTTACATGAGATGACTCACAAAAACATATTCTTCCTTTTTATACTGCAGCTAGCACCTGGAAATCCCTATCAGTGACCAGGGCACCTCTTTGCTGGATGTAGTGTAAAGAACATCACTTTAGACAGAAATTTATCTGTAAAGCAAAGTTTCTTATAGTTTTGGTGAGTTTTGTTTGTATATTTCCCTTGCCCCCTCCCCATTTGACACATTATTCATAATTGAAAAATAAAGAAGTGTTTTTTAAAAACTGCTCAGGGTTAGTAAGTTAATAAATATTTACAAATAACATATTTGTCACTGAACAGAACACTGCTAGTAGAAGAGCAAATGTGTTTATTTCTGTGCTATAAGTTGTGGAAGCCTAGAAATTCAAGAGGCTCTAATCTCATTTAACTAATCAGCTCACTATCAGAAAGTAAAAACATAATGATCTGTAATTGAAAAAAGCTGAATTACCGTAGCTCTTCTGAATGCTTCTTATAGATCCAAAATCTTTTACTTTGACGAGCACTGTGAAAACTACATATAAGAAAACATTACCATTTAGACTGGTTTTCTTGAGTACATGAGTCCTCATATCCCCTACACTGTACATGGTACTGCAATTTGCTTACAACAAGGCATGAAAACAAAAGGGTCAATTACTGACCTGCATTAGTCTAAAACACTAAATTGCTGAAAGCTTACAGGCTTGTGAATCTCAGCTCTAGTTGAAAACACTGGCTCTCTGGTAAATAACAAGTTTGGGAGGGGCAAGGCTTAACTTTGCCAGCACAGTCCTGCAAGAACATAGCTACATTGCTTCCATCAGCAGTTCAGCTCTTGAAGGACTGTAGCAGTAGTTCCACAAAAGTAGTGAAGTTTTGCTTAACTCACACTTCCTGAAGTGATGGGTTTTAAATGAGAAACCACATTTTCAGACAACCTGTAAGTTATTTCATGTGCAGGTTAAGTATATGTCAACACTACTCCCACAAGAAACAAAAAGCAAGCAGCTGAGTACAGGGGCTGCTCTGCACAAACAACCTCCCTCTACAGCCTTCCTCCTCACCATCTCTTGTTCCGTACACTCATCAAAAAAGGTGATGATAGGTGCAGCAATGGGTCAGAGTAGAAGGAGCATTAACACATCAAGGAGACAAAGAACAAAAGACTGGCTATTTTACTGCATGGCTGAATTTGACAACACTCAGATCATGGGCAACCATAAGAACAGTTTACCTTAGATTCCCCTCTCCCCTTCTGGAGTAAACTTGCTCCTTGTACGATTAGAATTAAGCATATTTTTTACTTTTTTTTTTTTTTTTAAGGCATGCAACCAATAGGTTGTAAGCTTACAAGTATGTAAACTTTTTCAGCCTAGGACTTACATGAGCACTGCAATTAACATGAATAGGTCAACATATAAAATATACACAATATTTTCTAAAAAGACTGGTCAAATTCAAGAATTCTGGCATTCAAAAATGCCAAGACATTTTATACATACATGTATTTAAAAAGACAACTGCATTCTGTATTTCTCCACAATACGTTTGGCTTGTTCAGGACACAGGATTAACAAGGTTTTCAAAATTTTACCGTCACTGCTACATGATCTGTCTCTAATTATTGCATAGTATAATTCTATAAGGCATTTGTTTTCTTAACATGCTTTTTTACAGCTATCACAGTACACTGCTCCAAAATCAGTGACAAATCTGCAAAATGAGATGTTATTTTTACTGATGACCAGAAGTAGTACAAGAAAAAGTATCCACTTGAGCATGCTATTCGAGACACCCTTTACATGGTATTCTGAGTACAGATTTCAATAGCAATAGCTGTGGCTGTATAAATTCAGTACTTGTAAAAGTCAGACGAGGTTTTCAATCTAAAACCCAGAGAATATGCAACAATTAGTCATTATTTGTTAAGTCCGGCTGAAACAATTGTGGAAGATGCCATAGAAACTGAGGCAAAAGACAGAACATTGCCTGAACCACTGGATTTTGCAAAACAAGAACATGGGGTTTAGGCCCTCATTACAAAGTAAAAAACCAGCCTTAGACATTTCCCTGCCAAACTTATGACCCAGTTCAAAATTCAGCTAATAGAAACATTTAACACACCTTACATGAATTTAGGAAGTATTTGATAACCCAAGAAAAATTTTGAAGACTTCTTACCTCATCATGTGATTCACATAGGCTTTGCTACAGCTAGTGTTGTATCTGCACAAGCTACAGTGGACATAAGCAGGAAAATGGCTTGCAAAATCTTTTATTTCTGAGTAACACTCAATGCATTTGTGAGCTCCCAAACGATACCTAACAATAATATGGAAAAGTTAATAGTTAATATCAACACTAAGATGAGGTAAATATTTCAAATTTTTTGCTTCAAGTCAGTAGCAAGCTTGCCTACATTAGGGAAGAAATGAAGAATGTAAAAATATATCCATTAAATACTTGTTATAGGTTATGTTAACATGCATGAGGATCACCTTTTTTCTTGAATTATAATGTCATTATGACCTTAATTAAAAATAAGTTAAATTAAGCATCTGCTATTGACCACTCCTGGAAACAAGTTACCATAGTAGACGAGACCCTCCCACTTCAGCTGCTTCTGTTGTCTCCATGTATTTAAAAAGGATTTCTAAGAAATGCTTCATCCACCACAATGCACAGACGAAGCCTTTGGTTTTCCTGTCACCCGTGGTATTCCCCACAAGCTTTGAAATATCGACAAAGCAAGAATATAATACTGCTCTTTCCCCCAATACTGCTGGTGGGTTTTGGATGTCTTTGAGAGCTACACAACATGAGTGTTAGTAGCTTATTGGAAGGGAGACATCTACAATCTTTGACAAAGAAAATTGCTAACTCATTGTAGCCACTGACATTATATTCTACTCCATAAAACACCCACTAACTCTAACTTTTTTTTTGTAGTTCCCCAAAGTAAGGTATCTCCTAGGACAGACAGGGCTTAACCTTTGAAATAACAGGTTCATATAAAACCCTTAAAAAAATTGAAGGGGGATAATACTTTTTCCTCCATAAGAAAACTTGCATAGAGGACCCAAGCAGACATATTCCCCTCCACAGGTCACTTTCAAACATAAATCTGCTTAATAAGTCAGTATGTTAAGAGTCTGTGGCTCTGCACAGAAAAAAAATTCTAAATTTAGAACAAAAGTTTCCAGAACATCTGTTCTTCCATCATAAAGTATCTACCATCAACAAAATTGGTGAAGATTCAGAATTATAATCACAGTCCCAGTACATGGGAAGTCTACGCTCCTGCTTGTTCTGCAAAACTTAAGTGTCAAATCTTCTGTATTGTGGTATTAGAAGTCATCAAAAATCATCAATTATTTATATTCAAAATATAAAGATATTTTTAATGCTAATATTTTACCTTAGATTATGCAATGCTGTATTTGTAACTTCTTTTTTTTTTTTGCTGTTGGTCCATGCATTTTGCTTCTTCGATGTAGTTGGTTTTGATTTTGCTTTTGACTTACTTGTATTAGATTTGTTATGATTTTTAGTGGTTGTATTTTTAGCTTTAGGTGATAACTGAAACGTGGAGCTACTTGTACTAACAGAAGATGTAGCTGATGATCCTGAGTGAAGAGATCCAACAGATGCTCGAATAGTCACCTACAAGTATGAAATTAAAATTATTTTCTATTTAGATTTAAGCTTTCTAAGTTCCCATTTCTATTTATTTGAAAGTTTAAGCCACTTTAGGACAAAAATCATAGCATAAGAAACACTCCTTAGTAAGCAGTAAAGATTTGCAACAGATGAAATACTGTTGACTAGAGCTCTTGTTTTGGTGGAAACAGTTAGCCATAACAACATTGCTCTCTTTTCAGACCTGCAATTGGCTACATCCTCTCTTAAAAAAAAAATGTATTTAGCTGTGGAAAAGAAACAGAAGGGCAAGAAGAATACTGAACGATCCCATCAGTGCCTGGATTTAACAAAAGCCCTGTCTCCTTGCCTCATGATGAGCCAATCTATTCCCTTGCTCCTCATCCTAGACCCCCCCCCAAGGAATAATTCTAGTTTCTGAGCTCTCATCTGGCATTATGGCACCCCCTTGTCTTGTCCTTACATTTGTTTCTCCAGTTTCCACTTGCAGCATGACTCCTCATTACACTTCTTGCCTATACTCCTAGTTTAGAGGCACCTCATCTTCTAAACCTGGTTCAAAGCTCTTCAACCTCATCTACATCCTGTCAATGTCTAACGACACCAAAATTTCAACATTATAAGCTTTAATTAGATCACGAAGACCCTGAAATCTTCAGAAAACTGAGATATTGTCACAGAATAGAGAATCAGTGCCTTCCATTCTGCCAAGCAACACAATCAACGTCAAATCCAGTCATTTACCCTTCCCCATTCTATAGCAAATTAACTGCTAAGAGCTATCAAAATGTTAATTGTCTTCCTTTCAACTGAAAGGACATATAGCTTCACAATTCATTTAAAAACTGTAGGAAAAAGTCCTGAAATCTACAGGAAAATCCTAGTCTAAGTGGTTCCTTCTTGAGAAATGGAAGAATGATTTAAAGATAGCCAAGGGGACCCAAGTTTACTTCACAAAACACTCAACAGAAAATTGCAGGTTCCCCCCCCCAAATGCTAGAGCTAAAAAAGACCCGGTGAACTCAGTTTTAAGCACATATTGTCCATGGAGAAAGTGGTCTTGCACTCCACATGACTTCCTGTCACCACCTTCCATACACTGAAAATTTTTCTTAAGACATGATGCAGACCCCTCAGAACAACATCCAGACTAGTTCTTTTTCTCCTAGCGCAAGAAAGGAGAAACAGGAGGGGATAAATTAAGCAACAGCTCGAGGAAGTAACAGCACCGACTAGACTACTAGCATATACTTTTATGGAAGAACAGGACAGAGAGCAACACCACAGATCACCAAATCAAACTGTGCCTGGCAATTCTTGCAGCAGGAGTATTATTAACAGTTTTCGTTTTAGAGGTGGCAAAAAAAAAAAATCATCTTTGCTTTGGAAAAGAAAAGCAAAAAGCACTTCTTTCTATTCCACCCCTTTCTCTACCAATGCGTTTTTTCCTTTACCCCCTCCAGTTTTCCTGTATGTACACTTACCTTTGTTCCAGGAGGCAATCCTTCTAACTGTTTGGGTTTCCTAAACGTTCGATGATGCTGAGTCTTGTGATCCATTTTTTCTTTGCACGTCAGAAATTGCAGTCTGCACTTAGTGCAACGGTATATTCCTTTTTTCTTTTAGAAATAGAAGACAATCTATAGTAAGCATGAATGCCATGATAAACAAAACTCCAACCCCAGCTTTTATCAAGCAATGGTTATCCAGTTTCTAAGACATCAACTAGACAAAGTCCTAATACTGTACAAGGCCAAGATACTGTGTAGGAATTAGAGAGAATATTAAAATACTTGAAAATGCAAGGCAGTGTCATTACTAAGAGGAAGAATCAGGTTACCAGTTATAAGAAAACACAGTACTTGAAATTTTTTTTTCTCTACTTGAACTAGTGAAAGGTTTGCCAGTAACCTCAAGAAAAGCAGAACATCACTACAACTTAATGAGGAAACCAAATAGCAGAGATATTCCTTCAAGGATATTCAGAGATTTCTTTTTAAACAGTGAGCCGCAGTCACACAGAAACGTGATAAAATCTAACAATTCCCTTCAAGACTTTTCAAAAGAAGCAGTTGTAATTATTCTGCCGTATTGGATTAACTATTCTTATTCACTAACAACCATACAAATCAGTTACACTTCCCCCCCGCCCCTGAAATAGTCATAACATATTTAGCATTTTTCTAGCATTAAGGATTGAAAATATCTGCTTACCTGATGTCTCATGTAATGATGCATATACGGTGCTCCAATTTTAATTACTTTGAGGCAAAATGGACATAGCAAATGTTTTGTATTTTCATGAACTGTTCTAAAATGTGTTTCTACATCTGAAAAAGCTGAGGATCTGTAGTTGCATACCTAAAACAAGAAGTTTGACTTTCTTGTTAAAAGTTTATTGACAGTAAAGACTGTCAAAGGGGGGTTGTGTAATCTAAATACGTAACAGTCACTCTGAGATACCTGGCAAACATACGGCATTTCACCTGGCTTATGATTGTCCTTCATATGTTGCAAAAGAACTTGCTCTGTTTCAAAGGATAATTCACAGATTTTACAAATTGCTAGAAAAAGGGAAAACACAAGAAAAAAGTAAAAATTTGTTTGTGGTCATAAGTAGATACATTATAACATGCACTTATATGCAAACTGTATAAATCTATAAAGGTAAAGCAATCTAACCATTATTCTACTCTTCAGAAGAAATTTCTTGTACAATTTCAGGAAGTCAGAAGTGCAAGGCCCTTAAACAACATGAATTCTTGCAGTCAAACTTTCAATTAAAAAAAAGCTTTGAAAAATCTTTTTTCCACACACATTGCTCCAACATAAATTGAATGAGTGCTCAGCTCCTATATCAGGCCTCAAGATTATTCCTCTTAAAGTAAAATAGCTTTATTCTGAAGCTACAAACTAGCAGAGTAGAAGTCAGAAAACATCTAAAAATTTTAGGTCACAAGAAGATTCAATGCAATACAATCCAAACTTACTAGATGACTCATAAGGCGTGTGTGTACTTTCAATGTGGCACTGCAGCTGGAACGGGGTGGGAAACTGACGGTAACAGTGCTGGCAAGTGGTGTGGCTTTCCCAACTTTCACTGCTCTGCTTCTCAAGCTCCAAGTGGTGTTTCATGTGGTTCATAAACCTTTAAGTGATAGTAAACAGGTGCAAAAAACTACAGTGTAACATTGACTATACATGACATATCATTTGCAAGATGTACAGGATTCTTTAGATTTACTCCGTAAGGACTTCTCAATTTAAAAAAAAAATATATCTAAGGAATAAACATTTGTTTAAAGAATAAAAAGGCAAAGTTAAGCAAGCTGACTACGTCAGAAATCATCTTTCAAAGCTTAAAAAGAAAGTCTTGACTACTAATAGGAACATGCAACATATCTGAAACATGTTGAAGACTAAAGCAATCTATTGCATTTTTGTGTTTGTTTAGACAAAATTCTTGCCTTGAAATAAAAGGAAACATGCAAAGGCAACAACAACATGTCAACTGTTCACACTTTGCCACCACCAGAGTCTCAAAGCCACATTCTGAAGGAAGTATAACTGGCTCTGCTGAAAACTATGAAGTAGTAAAAAAACCACAACTATCTGCAATTAGGACATTACACCTTCACCTGAAACCACCTCCATTCAAAACTGGCAGGGTTCCAGGAGCTTTCTTTGTATGAAGCATTCAGGACTGAAGTTGAATTATGAAGAACAGTTATCAAAGAATGCCACTGTGCAGCTGACAATCAGAACAGCAGGAGAAACTTGGTGCATGTTACTACTTCAAGTTACCACCTTTTCCTCATTAATACATCCACCTATCTGTAGCAGGGACCTATTCTCGCTGAGAATTCTAAGCACCCATGACAACACTGGCAGGCCACAGTTACACAACTCACTACTGTTAAACTTCAAAAACTGTTCTGTTTTGAATGTGCTTCATTTCAGTACACCCAGAGGAACTATTAAATGTAGGTCACACTCACGAAAGGAATGTAATTCTCAAAGTGGTGACCTTGGAATTGGAAAAAACCTAACAAGCAAGGAGAACAGCCTCTTAAGCTCAAGCTTCCAATATCATGCAGTTGCTTAGGGGGCAGGGAACACCAACAAAAACCAAACTGAAGATACTCAGGTACCTAAGTAGAAGAAAGGAGTTGACGCTAGTACTGCATATTACTTTAATCGAATGTTATTTTGGTGGTGTGTTCAACAGTAGATTTTTTTTTAAAGGAAACAGGATTACCCTGATGAATTCTGAACTAAGGTCCAGAAAACTTTGGCTAGCAGTACAGAGGTACCATGTAATTATTTTGTCCACTATAAGAGTTAAAGTTATAAAATATACCTTGGAATAAAAATTCTGAAGTTATAAAACTATGGAATACAGCTACAAACTTAGAGCAAAACCTAATGTGGTTGAAAGTGCACTCTGAAGAATTTCAAACAAAAAATTAAGTGCACATTTTTAATGACTTGCTGTGGAACACATAGGCATCATAGCAGCAACAGCTTACACACATAATGCCGAGTAGAAAATAGTGCCCAAAAAGTATTTATTAAGATAATGGGTTTGTTTTTAAAAAGTATTATTTCTATGGACCACTTTTCATGATACTGCAAAGAAAAGCTTATTTGAAAAGTATCATGTACAGAAAAACAGAAGAAAAACCTCTCAGCCCATACCAAACTTGCTCTTAAAAAGATAAATTGCAAGGGAAGAAATGCCATAAGTAAAAGGAACTATAAAATCCATGAGACTAAACTCTTAAAGTCTAACAACATACATTTCCAAGCTGCTTAAGGCAAATTACTAACACTTTTACATAGAATTTACACATACTTAATGATTAATAGCAAATTTAATGTTTGTAACTACATCAAACTTTAGGTCTGTTCAATAATATGGGTCTAATGTTAGCATAAACCTGTTCATTTTAACTTGCAGACTGTGCTCTTTGAAGTAACAGTCCATTTTTCAAGTTTTACATTCTGCTACTTCAGCTTCCCTTGAAGAATTCACGTAAAAAAAGTTCAATGACCTTAACTTCCAAGGGAACAATGACATGAAATCATCTACCTATTGAAACAGCTTACTGAAGTTTTTTGCAGCGTTTGGAACTAAAATTATTCCATCAAAATAACAGATGTTACATAAGTAAAGCACCAACTATTAGTCATCGTGCATCCCTAAAGGGAATTAACACTCGCATCTACTGATATCACCATCAATCCAGACGGCAAATTGTAAAATACTTTCTGTTGCCCTTTCTAACCCCAAAGTCCTACAACTGCTCTCATTAAAACTCTGCTGTTTATGTTAGACACCATTAAAATTTGTACTCTAACCTGTAAAAAGTTTAAGTTATGGCCATAGATCTATAATAAAAGTTAATTCAATTTCTGTTCAGTCACCCAATATTATCAGTTTTCAAGAAGAAAAAAATACTCTATTCCAAAGAGACAAATTTTTAATGCAGGCTGTAAGTGACTAACAATTAAGGAAGTGAGTTCAAATACCTTATGTTATTTTTAAGAACTTTCAGACAACTGAAGCACTTAAATGTCGTATGAGTCTTCTGCTCCTGTTGTACCTGCTGGGTATCACCTTCATGTTTCCCATAGTAAAAGTCGTTAACTAACATAATCAATTTTCCTTTCTCAGATTCAGCAGTCTTGCTTGTTGTGCTTGAACATTCTGTTTTGGCCATTCCCAGGAAAAAGTTATTTACCATATCTGGACAACAATACTGGGTGAAAAGGTGGAGGAGAAGAAAAAGAGACAAAGGTATTAGTCTCTCTTACCAAACCGCATCAATGACAATAGCATTTTAAAAACTGAAGACGCTCATTAGAGTTACATGCAAAGCTCAATTCTCTGATACACCAATTTCATTCATATTACATACGGATTTTGAACATTAACAGATCTTGAAGTAGTGTTTAGGTAATAAAATGCTGTATATTATGAACACTGAAGAGGGAGTACTTTCATAGGTACATGTAAAATAAATTTAAGCTAGAAATCAGAATACCAATGTTGCCTTACTCATTAGAAAAATGTCTGTTTCATTTAAATTAAATAACAGGAAAGAGAAAAACAGCTTTTATGCAAGTATTTTGCTGACAAGCATATGTTTACTGAAAACTGAATGGAAAGTTCTCTCTCTTATTTCTTTGGGGTGGACATATGTTGAAATCTGCAAAGTCCTTTCCAACATTACTGAAAAATTCAGAAATACTAAGTCACACAGCACACACTGTTCAAGCTGCTTTATTTCAAAGTGTACATAATGAATGCTTAATTCAATAGGTATAACGTGAAACTTAACATTTAAAAAAGCATAAAGTACTTCATACAGAAGACACTATGAAGTTTCCAACAGTGAACAAAATTAGAATGTTTCAGAGGACAGATCTTTCTCCTGCTGAATAACAATTCTTATTGTGCAGGACTGCTTTCTATAAGCCTACTAGTAAGGAGGTAATTTCCTACTGTGTGAGTGTAACTCAGTACGTTTATCCCATACAGTTTAACTAAAAATTTAATTAGGTAATATTAAGTAAACCCACTTCTTCAATGGTTCTTTCATTTGGTTCATGTACTCAGTATAAAAGCTATTACCTATAAATAATCATTAGAGAAAGATAAAAGATAAAAAAGATAAAAGATAGCTTTTTCCACTGTTATGTATGGGTTTTAATTGTGTTTTGGAGCTAAAGATACCATTTAGGTATACTTAAACCCAGTAAATTAGAATGATCTGTGTTAACAGTAACTCATAGTCTCATAGATTTCTATTACACATTAGCTCATGCTCCTTTTTGCATAACTTATTCACATGGTGTGTATATATAGGGCAAAGCCCTTTCTCCACCCTCTGAAATGGAACACGTATGCCTAAGAATTGCATGAATCTTTGCCAAATAATAAACATTTTTCAGAAAACAATGTTTCCAGAAATAATAACAAGTAGTTTCATAAACAGACCAAGTGATGCTTAGTTTCTGAAAACTTTGCTTCTCACAGTGTTAAAATATGAACCACAAATTATGTTTTTCCCCCTCAGTTTAACAGCTCTTTTAGCTACCAAATTCAGCTCAATCTGGCCGGTGGTTCAAGAAGTCACACCTGCAGCAGACAGAAATCAGAAACAGCAAGTATGCCTCAATTAACTGGATCAAAAAAATAAAAGGTAAAAAAAAAGTGGAAATATTTAGAGCTCCCCATCTCCATTCTTCCTTGCCTTGACTGCAAGACATTGAGCATTTGGGCTCTGGTTGATCAAAGCCAGAAGCCAGACTATCTTCATATCAAAACACAGCACACTCTCATAACCAAACAGAAGCCCAAGTAAGTTTGTTATGATGTTTGCCAGTTCCAAAATATTTTACCTTCATATGATTTTTTAGAGGATCCATAAGATTGAAATGAATATTGCACTTCGGACAAGCTCGTGGAAAAGGTCCTCCATTTTTCATAGTGCTTGACACAGCATTTGTACCTGTAAAATTTAAAATATTTTAAGATTGAGAATTCACAAGCAGAATACTTGATTTATTGTTATTTATTATTCTACCAAAATACGCTGTTTCAAATGAAACCTATTACAATTGATGTAGCTGTAGTGACCATACACAAGGTTTTACAATCATCTTTTAACTATCATTCCTTTTTCTTCAAACTGAGTTTGAGTTTATTCTGTTTGATATAGACCTATGAACAACTTTTACAAATTTTTAGCAACAAATAAGAAAACTGGTACGAGGTAAAAGTAGAATGATAGAGACAAAGCATTAATTCTGCACACCCATCCCTGGCTAGGACAGATTTTTGATGGTTTTAAGAACTTTAATTCTCAAATGAACATGTAAAACTTGTTGCATGCTAATCATCACCACAATAGGGTTCAGGTAACTGGTTTTGGAAAGAAATTTCACCATCTGGTTTTCAATGAAAAGAATATTTCTCTCTGGACAGTTGTTGGAATCTAGGCCTATTCAGATGCATCATGCCTGTTGAGCAAAGGTGTCTTTGGAGTCTCTGGAGAACAAATCCTCTAAATAATTACTCCCAGTAATGAAAGGCAATAGTGTTTTTCTTGTCAACATAAAACAATTAATATTTTATGAGCAAAAACAAAACAGCTTTGCATTAGCTTGAACTTTAATGAATAAACCCAGGTTTCCAATTTTCTCCAAACTGCCAAAAAACATCAGACCGCAAGCTACTTTTCCAGATGAGCTTCTCCTGCTTTCTCAAATCACAGATCTGAAGGACTCCATGCTGAGTAAGCAGTTTAGAAGAGATTAAACACAGGAACAGTTTAAGTAACCAGACGAACATCTCAACTGTAGAGTCCCTGCCAGGGCTATGAGAAAAGAAAGTAATGAAAATACACAAATACATCTGCCTTACAACAAGGCAATGAGTAAGTTGAGATGAATGAACATGCAACAGCATGATACATTTTTTTCTGTATGTAGTCTGTGATGCAGACATGGATCAAACATTGTTTTTCCTTGCAGATTACAGTATTGCTAAGAATAACAATTTAATTAAGCAGAAAGTCCTTCACGAGTGGATGGCCATGCAAAAGATGTACCACAAAACAGTGCTGCAAGTCTTCGCTATTACATTTGTAAAACATCACAGCAACGTGCAAGCTAAGTTGGAAGAAAACAGGTTCTGCTGCAAGATCTAGTGTTCTGGAGTGCTTCAGTGCCAGATTCTGTGACAGATTAGAAATCACTACGCTAACATGGGACAGCTTAGAGGCACACTCATAAAAATAAGGTTCTCAGTAAATATGAACTACTCCTTTGATACTGCATTTAGCAAGATCCTCTGGTTATCTTTTGCATATTATAGGCTGCAGCACAGTATCTGTTTTACCCAGCCCAGCATGGAGGCAAATCTTCTGCTGCAGTTTTCCATGTTAGTTGCTGGGGAAAAGTCTGATAGCAAACGAGCTGCAAACAAGACATGCAAAAAAGCCCAAATAGGAAGTGATTCCAAACAACAGAACCAGACTGTAGGTAGCTCCTCATTTTAACATCATAGGAGAGAGTATGTAGTTGGAAATATTTCAAAGTCAAGATTAAATCGTCATCTACTACAATCAGCTGGAAAGCAACTTCTGGCTCATTATTTATATGCTGAAATAGCTAGACTATCTCTCTCCTTGTTGAGAGAGAAAGGTCTTTCCAAGTACATCCTCTCTTTGAAACTTAAACCCCCCTCCTTCCCTCCCACTACTTTTTTTACACTGTATCAAAAATGCTGCTGCAAAAGAAACAAGAGAACTGTAAAACACACTTTGTACTAGTTAGTCAAAGTACAGAATCACAGAATAATTCAGGTTGGACGTATAGAGGTGTTTTTGTCCAACCTCCCACTGAAAGCAAGTCCAAACGTATCAGGATGCTTAGAGCTGTGTCCAGTCAACTTCCAAAAATCTCCAAGGATGGAGATTCCACAATCTGAGTCCTTGCTGTCTTGCCTGACATTTGACTTTTTTCACAATGATTTTTTTCTTCCTTTTATCTAGCAGAATTAATTGATAAATTCAGCAGTCGCAGAAGTCTTTCAACCCTGATTTCCTGGCTGTTTCTTTTTTAAAGTTTCAACTCTCTATTCAGTTCTCCGACACAGAAATTCTGAACTAAGAGTATGAGGTCAGGGGCACTTATTTTCACCATCTGTCTTCCCAGCCACTAAATGACATAACTAAGTCAAACATACCTACTAAAAAACAAAGGCCTAAAATTTGATTATGTAATAATCTAGAGTGTATTAATTAGTTAAGGTATGTAAGTCCTTGCACAGAAAGATTTTACTTATTTTAAGGCATAAGAACAGAGTTATTTACATTGCCTTAATAGCATTAACAACACTGATCAACGCAAACATTACAAGAACACTAGCTTTTTCCATGAAACAGATGCATGGATTGACAGCTAGACCACGTGATCTACCCTACCTTTTGAAGATACATTTTGTGATGGTGTTACTGTTGGAGAGTTAACTGTAGGTGAAACAGTTGAATTGCTTCCGGCACCAACCTCATTAGGCTTGGCCTTTTTTGGAGTTACACTGTTGCCTTCAGAAGTAGCAGGACGCTTAGATACAAAACCACTCTCATTCAGACCTACAGTGGTTTAAATTAAAGAACCTCAGTTTTTTTTCACAGCATATTACGCACACATTACTGATACCTATACTTCGAAGGATGGACAAGTCCACATAAAGCAGTTAATATTTCCCTAAAATAAGCCATACAGAAGTTAAGAAAACAATATCCAACTCAGACTGAATATTCTAGGGCCAGCGGAGAAGGAAGGGGTAAATGCAAAGACATACAGCCCCATCCCTGAAACCCAGTAAATCATATTATGACCACCTGAATTTATTTGGCCTACTTTTCACATCTTGACCCACACTAATCTGATACAAGGTGAGTTCACAGTCATAAAGTTAAGCTAAGCAGCTGATTTTTACAATGCCTACTGCACTCCTGATGAAAAACATCTCTCCTTTTTTCTGGTCCTACGTTAATGCTGGTTTAATTTGTTATTTAACACTACAAACATTTGAGATTTCATTTTGTATGCAAAATGAAACATGTTGCAACTTCTAATGATCAACCACAGCACATTATTTGCTCTCTTCTGAAAGAACAGTTGATTCACTATTTGCAGTTTTTCTTCTAAAAGAACAATTAAATAACTTGGGAATTCAGAGGTCTGGTGCCTAATTAACATGCTCATCAATACCTGGCTCCATCTTGTCCTGAAACCCATGCCTATGCCACTGTAAGATTACCCCAATGATGTAATCTCAAGTAGACCTGAAAAAGCACAACTACGACAGGTCTGAAGCACCAGCACAGACCTTGTAAATCTTTCACAATCACAAACTGCAACTAGGCTTAAGACTACAATAAAATACAATAAGGACCGGACTGTCGTTCCGTACACAGTGATCTGAACTAAGGACATTCTTGCATATTGCCCTCCTAATGGTCTAGCTGCTCCCAGGCTTTCTTTGGGTGTAATAAGAAATTCAGTATCTTTAAAAGTCTTCTCAACAAGCAGAGATAACTTGTATCACAAGATAATTCGAATTTCTTCTGGGAAGAAACAAAGCAACACCCTCTCACCCCCAAGCTGTGTTTACTCAGTGGTAACTATCTGTACCTAGCAAACAGTCTCCCCATTCAATCCACAGAGGCAAAGAATCCAAGCAGGGAACGCTGATATTTGAGAATTTCGGAAAATCTACCACACTACACCTCATATATAGGAAAACGTAATTCACTTGTTATGTATGTATTTAATCATCCTAACACTTTCCTTTGCACCACACTTCTTTCTGACATAAATGAACATATTAAGCTCAATGTCTCACTCTATGCATTGTTTGCCTAAGGTAATTAACACATGCACAACATAAACAGGTTATCCATTAGATACTACTACTTCCTACAGTTTTTAAATTTACTTATACTTTCACTGTTAGGTATATGAGCTGGTTACATTGACATGTGTCTTGATCAGCAAAGGCTTCCACAGAGCTGATATGGCTTTAGCGTTCTTCTGTATCACTGAGACTATTCAACCATCAAACCACCAACCTACAGCAGGAACTGCTGCTACATATTTAATTATGTGTCACTGTGCAACAGGGGCCAGGGAAAAGACAGAAGGTCTGACTGATGCACAAGAATCTTCACTAAGTAACTAAGTATTTTACTTTAGGAAATCTAATTTGGAAAAAAGGACTATTTTTAGATGTTAACATAATTGCTAATAATTTCAATTAAAAAAGCTTGACAGATCTTTAAAAAAATTGAACACTATTTTATATATTTATAAAGATGAGCATTCTTAACTCAGTTTATACAACTGTGACCTAATAAATTCCCTCTTTCAGAAAAGTTATAATAATTCTAGGAGAACACACGTAAGTTTACATTTGAATTGTTTGCTAATTTAAAAAAAAAGTAAAGCCCTTTTTGAAAAATAGACCAATTCCAAGTTTTATTTAATATCTAGTTGTTTTAAATCAGATTGATTCCTTTTTTCATCAAAGTACCTCTCTCAGCTGGTGTGTGGACACAAGATTTCCTTGGATCACCCATGTTGCATACTAGTATGCTCAATTCTCTACCCAGCAGATCACACAGCTGAAACTGACAGGGATTCCAGGTACTCAAAAGAGCAGAGAAAAGCAGCAGCCAAACAGTTCTTGTTTAGTTTTCAGGCAGCTCAGGAGTCTATTACCTTCATTTCACACTACTGTTGTGTATGACTGTATCTAGTCATGTTGTGTATCTAAAATGATTTCAAGAAAGAGTAAAGTATTCTGGATGCAATATCTCCTCAACAGCTTCCTAAACACACATTACAACGCTACTGTAAAATCCTTACCACTGTTATACACATCTGTGCTAGCTGGGCCTGATTTTATGAATGATGGCAAATGACATTAGAAATGGTAGCCCAGCATAAAAGCATCAAATGTACTGTCGTAACAGTCAGATCAAATTAACAGAATAGGGACACAAAAGCCTAATTGTTTCAGGCTTCTAGTACACTGCCACCCACCAACATCTCCCACTAATCTAGGGCTATGAACACACATGCAGTCCAGTCAACTCCTAAATACCACAGAACAGCTTTTCTATTGTTTGTGGCACTTCCTGGTTCCTTCAAGTGGGTAAAGTTTGTGGGAGAATGATCCCAAAATAGTGTCAGAAAGCAAGCTACAGGTTCACATACATCCCCAATGCCCATCTAACCTGCAGATAGTTATAAACGCTGTTTAACTTAACACCACAACCTATTTAGCAATCTAACAAAATGGTTGGTTGGTGTTCATTAGCAGCTTGTAATTTCCCTGCTTAGACCCCAGAAATAAACAAACATTGAGCTGTTACACTGAGCTAAAAAGTGTCTTTATGATCCATGTACAGAAGTTCAATTATCCTGCAGACTATCACAGGCCAAGTCCCAAAAGGATTCTGCTTTTAAATACCATATTCCAGAATGTCTTGTGCCCACAGTGCTGCACACGAATGAGGAAGCATAGCACCACAGGCAAGTAGGAGTCAGGACATACAAACAATACGAATGTAAGCACATTATGTGACCTTGCTATGCAAGCCAAACCACTTCCTTGCTGTGAAGTGAAATGTACCGTATTCATGTTTCAATCCACAATTATAACACATTTAATTTCTAAATCTTACTGCCATCTTGCAGAAATAAATACAGACTCAGTATGGTATATTTAAGACACTTTGAATTACAATCCTTGACGTTTTTAAGTATTTCGTTTTTCTTGATAGGAGACTAAGACAAGTAATTTTTAAATATGCAAGCTGGTCTCCTAAATTAACAAACACACCCAAACCAAACAAACCAAACCAACAAATACCTGTTCTTTGGAGAACAAGGGCTAGAATACTGAACCATTTGAACAAAACAAAACCTTTGCTTATTTTACAAAAAGTTATTTAACCCAGTAAGACAAGAATGAGATCACAGAATAGACAGACACATGCAAGAAAATACACTACCAACCCTTGATTGGTAAGTATCTTGAGTGAATGCCTAAACCAGAGACGCAAAATCATCAGTAGAATAAACTAGGAATCATTCTGTTCTACGTAACTTGCCAGTATGACCAGTTAGGCCATTCATTGTACATAACCTGTCACCTCATGGAAGAGTCAGAAGTGACTGTCACCTGGAACTTATAGACTGCATGACAGGATTCTGGACAGTTATTACAAAAGTGCAATCCTTCACAAAAGAGAAGGGAAGGCCCAAGTTACAGCCTGTTTAATTTTGAATACACTGCATGCTTTGAATCTACTACTTCTGCTGTGACATAAAAAAGGTACTACTTTGTTTGTTTTTATGTAGGTTAAATAGTTTCAGCTGAAACACAATTTAGCTAGTTGGAAAATATAATTAGTAGTCAAACTACATATTCTTTCCCTTCCCTTCCTTCTCAGAGAGGACCCTTTTGATGCCATCTTCTCCAACTCCCATACACAGCAGACAGAAAACTAGGATCATCATCACAGCAAACCCACTCAGCAGACTCAGAAGTTCTTCAGACACTGTTCACAGTCCATCTCCTGCTAACAATCATTCCTATTCATGCTAGTCAAAGAGTGTCGGATGTACTGACAGTGAGCCTTTATCGGTCAAAAAAATTACAGTGGATCTGGCAATACTTCTTCCATCTAAATGAACATTGTAACACAACATCAGTTGATATTCCAGTCAGTCTAATGTGCTGAAAAGCAAAGTCTGACAACACAAGGCTCCAAAGTTTACTCCATCGAACATTATACAGTATTATATACAAGGGGAAGAAAAGAGTAGCTATACTAAGTTCTAGAAATCCTATTTAAAGTTATAACCCAAAGATCTGCACTACAGTTGAATGACATTAGGCTGTTCTTTCTCTTATCAACTACTACAGTTATACCCACCTGTTACATTCACTGCTGGCCCAGTCTGGTACTGTGGAACTCCCGAGTTCTGTCTCACACCAAACAGTATACCAGATGTATTATCTGGTGCAGCTGGTGGAGAATCCATAATATAATCCTAATAAGATATTTTCAAGAGGGAAAAGAAATTTGAGGTTTAACATTTTTTTTACTTGCAGGCTTCAAAGGGTTTATTTTAAAAACATATGATTGCTTAAAAGTACTCCTAAGTACTTTTATAAGTACTTTTTACTCAGCTGTAAATCAAGTTAATTACCATCTCCCCAAAATAGTTTATTTTGACATTTTAGTAAATTTGCAACTCTTATCAGTGCTTGTTAATTTATTCATAGCTGTGTAACAGAATAGTAAAAACAACTGCAAGACCTGGGAAAGTCCATTTTATGAAATATTACTAAACCTGTTTGAACTGCTAATAGAAACTGCTTTGTTCAAAAAGTCTGATGTTTCAAGTTATACTTGTTTTTTAAAAACTCTTTCTTCCTTCAACACAAATTCAGGCATTTGCCTGTTACTCTCATGTAACAGCTAGCTGCATTTTAAAAGATCAGAAAACAGAACTCAAAAGTAGCACAAACTTGCAGCAAGCAGAAGCTTCTCAAAGATAGATATTGAATTAATCAAATTCTACTAAATGGTCAACCTTCAATGAAAGGAAAAGTATCTATAGGATGTTAACTGGGAATGGCACTCATTCATGTTATCACTAAGGTGGGTTTAGTTGTGGGGTTTTTTTTCATTTATGTGGAGTAATTCCACAAAAACTTCTGAAATAATATAATCAAACCCTCTTTTCAAAGCACAGCTAACCTAAAAGTTGGCCCATGTTTCTCAGCGGATGTTACATTAAGTTTTGAACATCTCCAAGTACAGGTATCCTTTTACTCTTCAGTTTAAAAGGTTTACGCTTTAGTACGACATAAAACCTAAGAAATGAAGTAGTCCGCATCTCTTAGCTCCAACACTGAAAACTGTAAAAACTAAACACCTTTGCTGATCACCCAGTAGGTAACTTTTGGAGGGAAAAGAAACGTGAAATTTAGTTCTCTTTACAGATATTCAAGGTGTGGGGGAGTGAGGTAGGAGAAACACACTTTCTAGGATTCATCAATACTGCTCACATCTTAATAAGCCATTCATCCTAACACAAACAATGTGGAACATGAAATGTTTTCAGCAATAACAATAAGGAGTTAAAAAAAAGCTTGTAATAGAGTTAGGTTTAATTTCAACATTAAGGTATGAACAGCAAAATATTGGCACTTGATCTTTCTACTCTGAAATAATTCAACTGGTTACACTTCATCAAGCTGCACTGTGAGACAAAAAACTTGACACAAGTAGCTCAATTTTCCTAATAATAAAAAAAATTACCCAATACAAGTACACAGACTTTGTCACAAGTGTATGCATGAGACAAAGGCCAAACTACTTTTTGCTGAAAAAGATCAATCTTATGAAATACATCCCATTCGCAACCGTACTACTTACTTGAAAACATCCCTGTGGAAGTTATCACATTTTAAAATACCACCATATCGACTAAACTTGATGACAAGAACTCTAAAGTAGTGTGCAAGTACACGTACAGGTATGAATCTATTTTAGGACTCCCGGTGAGTGACTTACTTCAATCTAGCCAAATTAAAAGTGTTCAGAGAAGTTGTGCAAATTGTAACAAAATTTCTCTGCTCTGTTTGTAAATGAGTAACAGCTACATCAGCTGCAGTCAAAGAGCAGATGTTACTGTGGCCACAATGGTTTCAGGCTAGCCAGTGAATTTGTAAGCAAAGCAGCTTATCCTGCAAAGCCCACTTCAAGCACAAGTAACACTCAGGTGGTAGGCTTAGTAGGGAGGACTGTGCACACCACCTACATTTGAAATATGACCAATACAATAGCTACACAAAAACCTGCTCCTCCTACTATTCTGTGATTTGTTTGTTTGTAAGTGCTACTAACATTTTATCTTTCTTCAAAATAACAGCCTGGGTGTTTTGATGGTATCTCCCTAGTATATACTAAACATATCTGGCAAGCAAAAAAGTAAAATTAGACATCTCGGAAATTCAGAGTCTCGTAAGCTTCAAAAGGTCCTTTTCTGTTTACAATTGTTTTCATGCAATTTGGCTTTGCCAATTTACATACAGAAAAACCCAATACCTTCCTGTGCTTTAGAAAACAAAAACTTTTTAAAGAAAAAAAGACAAGACAGCTTTACCACATCAATAATTAAAAAAAAATAAAAAAATCTATCATGTACAGGTACTCTCACATGCAGAAAGGCAAAACCCAGCATCTTTATGAATTAAGTTCCTAGTGCTGAAGTGCAGAAAAAAAAAATCCACCACCACTCTTAGTTTTTCAAGAGAACAGCGAAAATTCTGGGTTCATACTGTGCATCCTAGATTTCCTAACTGGAAACCAACATAACTGGAAAGCAAATCCACGCAGAGAAATTACAATGCATTGTATTGGACCTTTGCTCTCCAAAATTAACTGAGAACAACTGGAATCTGCATCACACTCAGTCTGAGGAAAGTGCTTATTAAGTAGGGGAAGATACAGAATTGACCGGGGCTTATTCGAGAGCATTTTGAGCACTGATTACAGAAAATCTTCACCGCTAAGAACAATGTTTTCTTCAAGAAGAGGATAGCCCTATGCTATCACATACAACATCAGTAGCTCTGACAGTTAGAATTGCTGTAAACAGTATGATTGAAGCCAGATTCAATTCAGAATTTCTGGAACTGCATTAACATAGTGCAGTAACAAGAACATGAAAACTAGACTTTTACAGGAAGTTAGGGAGTCAAGCCTGTGATTGGAAAGGGGTATTTGAAAACCAGAATACCAGACATTGACAAAATGTAAATTATAGACCTACGTGTTGTGAAATTGAGGAAGTGTTTCAACCCAGTTGGTTATCAAAAGCAATCAGTTCCCCCAGAAAAAACTTCGACATCCTGAGATTAAAAGAATGCACCATATTAAGAATGCAAAGGCACTCTGAAGGATGTTTAACTGAAAAAAGAGGTCCTGCCACAGTATCTAGTCACACCTCTCAGTCATCCTCACACCATATTTTAATTTCAAAGATAAGTTTCAAAATCTGGAAGCTGAAGATCCAAACATCAAACACTTTCCAGAAAAATTTATTTGAAGCCCTTGTCACTTATGAAGAACCAAGTTGGGAAGAAACAGAAAATGAGTGAATAACCATGTCACACAAAGCCCACAGCAGCAAAGTATCAATATAAAACAGTGGCCCCAAGTAAAATAAAGCCTAAAGGGGGGAAAAAAAACAAACCAAAACCTTAGAGGCTCTTGCATGAAGACAATTCACACCAAGAACATGAATCAAAATACAGGTAGAATACAGATGACGCTAGGACCAGCAAATGATATAATGTGGCAGGAGTGATATTAAAAATCACAGAACTTTGCCTAAGAAGCTGAACTGTAGCATCTCCCTAAAAAAAAGCGCACACCAAACAAGCTATTTTTCCCATAAAAGGTATGACATAATCAAGTGGCAGGAACAATATAAAAACAAGACGAATTTTTCTGGATAAGACTGACATTGAAAATACAGTTCTGAATCCAGAAAAGTTAAGTTGAAAAGATGGAAGATTCACTTTCAGCATATCTTAAACAAGGAAAAAAATCCCAGAAAACTCTTCCTAAAGGTACTCAAGAATTTAACATCTGAAGAATAGGATGTTACATTTAGGATAACTTGTTAAAAAAAAAAAAAATAATCAAGCATGAAAGCCACGATGAAAATTTCACCACTGTAAAGAAACCATTTAACATATGATACAGCAGAAGTTTCAAGAGACCACAGAATATGTATGCAGGGATATCCCAGAAAAGGATGCATTACTTTCCAAAGCATGTCAGTCTAACTTGGAATAGACAGGACTAATACATGGTTAGAGATCCTTTTCCATGACTTGTGCCTTGAAAGTCACATTCAGACTGCACCTTCTTCAAATAGGTGTTACTTTACTCTGCCATAAAAGAAAAACAACCTGTAGATTTTGGCAAAGTAAGACTATAACACTTAAAAGTCTCATCTGACATTCCTGCTCAAAGTAAATTCAATGAACGAGAAATCAGCATCTTGATGAGTTACATCCAGCTTACATATACCTTCCGCAGAAGCTCAGCTTTCCTAGGTCTATGTAGCCTAAGGTTTCCTAAAAAAAACAATGTAGAGGCCACAAGCAGTTTTATCTATTAGAACAAGAACATGAGCATGTACGTACAAGGAAAGTAAAGGAGGGGGCTTGCTTTTGCAGAAAGATTCTGCAAGACATCCTCACACTCCCTCGAAGAATTTAATAGAGCATACTATGTCATAAGTAAATATTTATAAAAATAAAATTCACAGACCTGAAATATGTGTACATAACACTTGAAGTGGCAGACCTTTCTGTATTAGTCTGTTCTGCTTGATAAAGCTATATTTAAGAGGACTCCAGAGGTAACCTAGATATCCTATTGATATCTGGACTTCGGATTACATCATTTTTAGGCCTTAGACATAGTGACAGACTGATTTAGCTAATACACTTCACGAGACATGTCAACAATTTCTCTCTGCAAACTCTCAATCAACTGCTGAAGACTCAAAATTGGAAAGTATGAGTTCTTTACTAATGAATCTGCCAGAGATTCAGCTACCCAGCTGACAGGCAATAATTACATTGCATTATTTTTCTTAAAATACAATGCTCCATCAACAATGGTTTAGCCACAAGTCTTCAAGAACACCACCTAATTCTCATGTTTTCATGGTCTTATTAACCACGTTCAGACTGATTCCCCTGTTCAGCAAATACAGAATACATTAGGCTGCATGACTTTTATTTATACCAAAAGACTGGCAGCTAGGACAACCACAGGTGTGTATATTTGCATGGATAGCGGAGATGGTGCCTACTGACAGGTTTCATTCTAACTTGACAGTAGTAGCTAATATCATAGGCACATTGCCTAAACAGTATCAGCTGAAATTATTTTCAATAAAGCTATCACATCGTAGTTTACCTCATACCAACATGAAATTTTACTCTTCATTCTTTATCTCTCTCTCACAAATGTCCAATGGCTAAGGCAATAAACCCAGCATCCAACTTGACTCCCTAAAGTTATCACTGAGATTCTGTGGCAATCTGGAAAGATCTATAATACATGATCCATGCACATGATTCCCTTGGGCTTTTCAAACAAAACAAGTATGTTGCCAAATTGTTTCATCTACTGACCCTGCAACTGTTGGTTGCTTAAGCCCTCCTTAACATACTAGTTTCACTACACATGCCACATGAACCAAAAAGCAAATGCAGAGAAGGAGCTAGCACTACAGTGTTCTCTTAAGTAGAAGAAAAATCCCAAGAAAGGCACTATAAAAATCAGGTGGGAAAACAACAAAGTTTCTCTAAACACCAAGCTACCTAAAAGTGAAATTAATTTATCAATACAGAGGATCCATCTCTGGGCAGAGAAATCTGCAAATTTTAGAGAAGGAGAATTTCCATCACTTCTCCACACAAAACCAAAATAACCCAAACAGTACTGGTTTCTCTTATGCCTAAGATTTTAATGTAACGTAATTCCACTGTTACTAAAGCTATCATCTTTGAGTCTTCAGTATTTTCAAATATGTATTTTAATTCACCAGTGCAAGGCTATAGTCCCAGAATCTGTACAGTTTATATAATGCTAGTCTCTAATCTAAACCAGGTCTTCAAATTACTAGATTGAGTCAGTCTGTTCCTCATTGATTTATTCAAAAGTAAATGCACCCAAGAACTTTACACTTCAAGGGAATAAAAAATTTACCTGACTGAGTATTACAGGCTGTGCTGTTACAGTAGTCACTGTCCTGGAGACAGGTTGAGCCGCTACGGGAACCGTGGTAATTCTTGATACTGGTTGTGTCGTCACTGGAATGGTTACAGGTCTGTTAACTGGCTGTGATATTCCAGAACTTGACCCAGGCATCTGCTGTGTTGATAAACATCCAGCAACTGGTCTCTGCAGCGTTTGTGAAGTTCCTGAAACATTCACTGGTATAGACAATGGCTGAACTGCTACAGAGCTAGTTGTAGGTCTGGATACAGACTGAAAAACTGATGAAACAGGCATGGCACCGGGGCTGGAGGCAGGTGTCGCATAATGGTGACTGTCAGGCTTGAATGTAGTAACTGTACCTGTTGCAAAGGATTTCAAAGTTATCTTCATGTAATTTTGCAGTCAGATGTTTCATAAGCGTTGTGGATTTTTATTTTTAATTACCATATTAGGACAATAAAGTACCTCTACTGGGTGCACCATTCTGTATCCCCCTTCGTGATGAGCTGAGGTTGACTCTGTTCAATATATCTGTCAAAAGTTACATTTATCTTAATTGCAGTTAAATTAATAGCTTAATTGTTTTTCAAATTAAAAGTAGCATTCATATCCACTAATAAAGCCAATTAGGATTTGACGTGTAAATTAGAAAATTATTTCTAAAATAAATACCTGGCAAAACAAAGTGTCATTCGTACAAATTAAGACACATTCTCCTACTCCCCTTCTCTTAAGTTAGTTCATCTAGGAATCTCAGTTTTTATCTTCTTGGATAGATTAACACACAAGTAAGAGTGTAAACAAAAGAGAACATTTCAAAAATATTTAGCTTTGCTTATTATAAGGCATTTATTCACTTCTGTTTCATCTACATAACAAGTTTCCCAAATACCAGAACTGCTCTACACTAAGAGAAGTATTTTCTCTAAACCAGTAACTATACAATTCGCTTCTGTATTACAGGAAGATACCGCACTTACAAACTTAGTTTTAGACTTCATGATCTCCATTTTCCAATGTGAAAGAAAAATCAACAGACCAGCTATCAAGAGAGTTATGTTGGAATTGCATTATAAGAGGAGTGATTTTCTTCAATATCCTATGTGGTAGTCTATGGCCAGAGTTCTAGCTCATCAGAAACAAATGGAATTTCTTACATTTGATGCTTACTCCCCAACTAATACCACCAATACTCCCCAACTTTTTACGTCTTATTCTAGGGTTTCTGATCATTCCAGGATGTTAAAAATATATGTTCATCACATGAAAATATTTTTCTACTGCCAGATTCTCAATTCCATTAGTGTTCCTGTCAAGTTTCTTGCTCCGATGTGTGAAAACATGCATATGTAATTAGATCGATCCTCCAATACCTAACCAACAAGATTTAATGTACCTTCTCAAACCAGGGCCAAATTATATCGCAATCTCAAACAATAGATCTTAAGAGTATCTACAAAGTTGTCAAACACAATGTAAGACTGTTTCCACTAGTATACACTACTCAGGTTGATAAATAAATCTAATAGCAGTGGAGCTCAGAAGATCAGTTTTCAAGCTGTCACCTGCATTTAGATCATGCTAATAAAAAAAAAGCAGCTGCAACCAACAGATCTGAACAGGTTTGCATTTTTTAAGATATGATGAAATTTCATCCTGTATAACTATTTTTACGTCAACACAACACTAACTACAAGCGACGATTTACTTAATTCAGGATTTAGCTGAACACATACATTTTCTATCTGTTAATAAATCTATATATCACATTTGAATTTCAGAGTGAAATGAAACTAAAGCCTTCATTTACCTACCAAAAAAAAAGCTATCGTAAGTTATGTCTCACAAAGCATATTCAGTTTCAGACAGTCTGATGCACACACAATTCGCATCCTAAAATACAAAGGTAGATGCTACTGTTTTTAAAAAAGAACATTTCAGGAAGCCAGTGATTTGAATTGTAAACTAGATTTATATGACTCAACTGATTCATCATAGACTTGATGCGCCCTTTCCTCTCCCCATCAAAGCATTATTAGTCTTGTTCAGGTAAAACAGCACTAAAGCATAAAAAAGCTAACATGAAGAACAACATTTTAAAGCAGCAACAAATTACAGGTTTGTATCATTATGAAACAGGAAGCAAGAAAAATGATCAGTAACTGTAGGAAAAATTAGCAGTTGCAGGAAACAGTAAAGGGAACAAAGTGTCAAACTAATCCTCCAGTACATCAGAAAAGGCTCCTTATTGTACAAGACGCTGTGCCAGCAGGTCAAAGTTGGGTTTTCAACTGTTTCCTTCAAGTTTTCCATGACAGTCTGTATAAAACCCAGTAACTGCATTGTCAGGAAAAGGTTAAAAAAAAGAAACCTGCTACATATTGCAGAAAATATACCTTTCAGAAAAATTAAGAACTACATGCAAGTCTCCATTTGTCATTAATTTCTCATCTGATCAGACAGGAATTTTATCAGGTAAAAACTAAACAACAGTGATAAGCAAATTTGAGTTCACTGTGTCTTGCCTATCACCAATAACCAACTAAAGCCTGACTACTGCCAGGTAGTACTACTTACAAGCCAGAGAAGAACTGAGGTCATTCTTCCATAGCTGTTTTTGATAGTGAAGTAGAAGATTATAAAGAGAAAAGTTGAGGAAAGGGAAGGAAAAGAGATAAAGTAGAAAGTAGTTATACCATAAGTGATTTCACTTGTGTCAGGACCAAGTATGGACAGCACTAGAATAAGATGCATACATTGTAAATTTCTCTCTTCTACCAAAGTTCTTGAAGTTGCTGAATCGTATTAAAATTGTATTTTACACTTGAATTATTTCTATCTTTTATGACTACAAAAAAAAATCTGGAGACTACAATGACTGCAATGAAACGGTATGTTTTTTGTTCTAGAGTACGCCCAGTGCCTTAATAATTGTTCCATGCCACGACCTACGGCTGATGACCAACAGCAATTTAGATCTCTGGACCTGCCAGAAAACAGTAAGGGTAATTTTTGGTCCTTCTAGAAGTTTGTAACTGCAAAAAACTTTAGAGTAATTGTAAAATATTATTTAAATTTTCAAGAGAATCTAAAATATTTCTAAAATATTAAAAAATATTAACCTTTAAGAAATATTTTCAGGTGAGATAACTTTTCAGTATTTAATACTTCAAACATAATTTTCCACTTTTTCAAGCTAGTGTAAGAAGTATTGGACTTACTATCCCAGTGAGTAACAAAGTAAAATATAGTTCAAATGCAAGATGAAAGTATTGTGAACTAAAATAACTGAACAGCTAATAATAGCTCCAAAGTCCATGTAGCAGAGAGTGACAACCTAGTTCAACATTTTATCTTGAAATTCTTCACTGCAAATGATACACCTTCAGAAAAATGACTATGGAAATCTTGGATACAAGCACAGCAGAGATGAGGCAGAAACTGAAAGCAGTACACCTCACCAGGCAAAGTCTTGTGAATTCAATACTTAGAGAAACCTTAGGTCAAACCTCTTAACAGTTGACAAGATGGCCGCATACAGAAATCAAAAAGTTTAATTACAAGAATTAATTTAAATAACAAAAATAACGTTCTCCTTTACTTACCTGCCAAAGCCCAAGCACAGGACAAACATGGAATCCTGACACATCTGCTGTCATCACAACCACCTAACCTCACTCCCTGCACTGCCTGCATTAGGAGAAAACTACAGAACTCGATAAAAAAAAAAAATAATCTATTTTACAGGGGATGAATTAAATTATTAGTAAAAATCTCTTAGCAGAAAGGCTTCTACTATTTTCACTTTAATCACTTTTCCTGATTATGCTTTTATTATAGACACTTAAGACAGTTACCTTAGTTTTGTCAGAATGATGTCCGCCCATTGAGACTGTCCACCAGCACATGAAATGTGGGGTGGAGAAAAAAGAGGGACTGTAACATGAAAACTTAAATTCATGCACATTAGTAGGGAGACACTTCCAAGTACCTAACTAAATATCAGTTATATTAAGAGAAATTGCATGCATGGTTTCAGCATTGTATATTTTGGATTTTTAATCATATTGTTAATGCTAAAACCTTCAAACCTCCTTGTTTTGACTTCAGAGATTTATGGTTAGATGTGGACAGAGCTGTGCATAACCTGGGTTTTAGGACAGAATTTCTTGAGAATTCAAATTTTCAGTATGACAGCAAACTACAGAACAGCTTTAAGATGTAGAACTTCTTAAGTCTTACTATTAAAAAAATAAATCTGTATTTTTCAAAGCAAGTTTAAAGTTTTACACCTTGAAATAACTTATTCCATAATTTACAATAAATATCTTACAGGAACTAGCTGGCTTCGAGCTTGAGATTTCCCCAACAAAGATTGGCTCATCATCATCATCATCCTCTTCCACTTCTTTCACTCTCTTTTGCCACGGTTCTAGCTCCTCTTCTTCACATTCCATAAATAATTCTGCCATCTTGAGACTAAACAGCAAAAAAAACAAAAACAAAACACACACCAAAACATTCAGTACTTCCGTGAAACAAACGTTTCACTGTTCAGTAAAGATTGCTGCACTTGATAATTCCCGTAAAATCGTCTTCCTTTTCCCCTGCCATGTTCTATAACGGTTGAACCTGATCTGATATCTATGATCTTCAAAGGTAAACATCACATCACTTTTCTGATAATCTGAATTCTCATCTTTGCTATTGAAGATGAAAAATGTGCAAAGATATCCTCCACAAAATTTAAACTATTTTTGTATAATCAACCAGTAACTATCAGAGGAAGCCTCTGACACCACAATGAAAGGTATCTTTCAAAAAACTACTCCTATTTTAGGTAAGTGATTCACAAGAAATACGAAGACCCTACTATAAAGCATGTAATATATCTGCCACAAATGCATTACTGAAACACTACTTAGAGCTTTATTCTCTTTGCATCTAAAACACCACAACCCAACCAAACCCACAACCTACTAGAACCCCACAAATTTTCTAAGATTTTGCCAGGGCTTCCCATACAGTCACATTTTCTTTAAAACCCAACAAAACCAAACCAAAATTCCCCAAAACCCACACAACAAAAAAAAACCCAAACAAACCACCCACAAAAACCCATGCATAGTGGTTGCTATGCAACCATAATGCATTGCATAGTGTTTTCATTATCAATTAGGACTTCATAAAAGTTTTGCATATATCTCATTAGATTGAATCCCTCCTGCTTGGAGACTTGTTCTTGCAGCAAGGAAAGTCATGTATGGAAACAGTAATAGCTACAATATGCAGCTTTTGGAATCGACCAAATTAACATCAACACCTCTAATCACAACTGGTTTTATTTGTTTTTTTAAATAAACAGTGACCGCCAGTGAAGTTTTCCTCTCCTTTCACATCCTCTAACATCATATTTGAAGTATTTTTGAATAGTACAGGAAATAATAAACTTGTATATTTCTTTACACACACTACCAATAACCTGATTTGTAACAGGACCAGTCATTTAATAAAACCACAGGGCTATCTCAGCAGTAACCAGGATCAGGATCCCAGTACAAGTGTTTGCTTTGACTAAGACATGGAGCTTTCACAAAACTCAGTGTCTCCATTTTTTAGTAAATCAGAGGAATAACAATACAGTTTTGTGTGAAGAATTCAATGGTAACTCCAGCCAATATAGGAATTTATTTAAATTAATGAGCAGTGGTAATATATACTATTATGTCATTAAAGACTATCAAACTTTATACACAAGGTGACAAAATCAAAATTACATTCATAATCATAAACTAATATTTTTAAACACTCTTTTCATCTTAGAAGATAAACCATTTATTCAACACATTTTTCTGTACAGTTTCCCATGATTTTCTCCTTTCCAAAAATACTTCAAGAGCAACACATATATTAAATATCAGGTCGAGATTCTTTTTTGAAAGTATATTTAGGCAAAACTGTGAATAATCCTCATTATCTACCAACGTTATTTGAAATTGAAGTCTTCAGCACAGACACAGTGAGAAACTGTCTAATATCCAATAAGAGTAGACAACTTCAGAATAGAGGTAATGAGCTGCTCAATTTGGTGATGGAGTGTAGAAATAATTAGTTTGCAATAGCTTACTACAGGGGAGCAGACAGAATCGTGCCCCTACTTTCATTAAGGCTCATTAGAATATTTCCCAGTGGGGGTACAGATACCAGTATAAGCAAGGTAAACCTTAGACAATAGATTTAATTTTCCTCATTTTTTTTAAGATGTATAAAAATATGTACACATTCATATACACATCTCCTTAAAGGTAGTCCATGGATCTGAAAGGTCCAGAACGCCAATGAAATGCTATACGCATATAATCAAGGAAAGCATTTGAGCCAGTATTCTAGGCTAAAAAGTGTCCAATTTGTGAACAAGTTATTTGCAATGTTTAAAAAACATCATTAGACTATATCAAGATAGTGCTTTAAAAGACAACTGCCTGGCAAAAACTAAGGCTAGTCACAAAAGTTCATTAGGCAGGAACAGAAAATCGACAACCTGCAAAGACACAAGTCCATGGAACACTATTATAGCACCTAGACAAGCAATGGACTAAAAACCTGACAGAAGACGGGAAAAAAAAATTAACTCATTGCACAAAAGAGCAATAAGCTTCTGATGAAATAAGTGTTTTAAAGCCAGCAGTTTGGACATTTTGTTTATCATGGGAATTATGTTTAAAGATATCTAATTTTATTAAAAGCCAGTTGTATCTATAGCCTGGTTTTTTACTCTTAGGATTAAAAGCAGTCACACATAGACACAACAAGAATGATACAAACATTAGTAAATACAACAAGAGTGTAACAGCTGTAGTGAAAACAGCAGAATGCGATCTACAGAAATGCACCTTTAGATTTAGTTACTGAAAACCTATTTATTACTTTACATGCAATTCACTCTTAAGGTCAAGTGTGCTTCCCAGTACTCAATACTTCTTTAGATTGGCTTAAAATAACTGAAACAAAAATCACTAGTGTGAAGTTGGCAGTGAGCCTAAAGAGCGAGGACACCTACATTAGCCAGAAAGTTCTCAGACTAGCCTTCCTTGTCATCTTTCTGTAACAGTATTATCAGTGAATTATTCAAACATTATTTTTTCCTCCGGTTCAACAGTTACATTTCAAACTAAATGGGAAATTATATTATTCACAACACAAACCATAGAGTGAGCACCCACACTGTATTTTTCAGACGCCTTCCCATACAGGCACATAACTTTGCATCATGGCAGTTGCAGAAAAGCATGCCATCCACAGCTTCATCGGACTGTAAGCAATTGTATTTTTATTGAGTGCTGCATTTGTTTCAGCAGCGAAGAAACTATGACCAAGCTGAAGTTGAAACTGAACCTGGAAGTTTTAAAAAGCCAAAGTATAAACCAGCTTTCCTCAAAACCAAAATAAACCAACCAACGCTACCCTCTCTGCCATGAGACGGTATAAGCTCCGCCTAGGGAAGAGCAATATTGCCCTTGCAAACCAGTTAGAAGTTCACACCCTCGAGCTGCGATGGGTGCGAGGGCGGGAGAAAGCCAGGTCCCGGAGGGCAGCCGAGCAGCTGCCGCTCCGCCCGCAGCGCCCCCGGCGCCGCCGTCTCTGCCGCAGCCCGGCCGCCTGCGACCCGCCTCCCCTGCGCCGGGTGACCGCAAGGACTCGACTGATGCTTGCAAGCTCGGGTTTGGACGAGGCCCGCATACCACAGCCGCGGAAGGAGGGGAGAAGGCCGGGCAGCGAGCCCGGCGTTCGCTGCCAATTGCCGGGAGCCCTGGACAGCCCCTGGACGGCGGAGGCAGAGCGGAGCGAACCCTACCCGGGACGCTCCTGTCGGCAGAACCCCCTCCGGTTCCCAGCAGGGCCCCGCGGACGGCCCGAGGAAGCCCTCACGGCCCAGGGGTCTCCGCTCCACAGGCGCGAGGGGGGTGC